>JABTTQ020002843.1:0-167123 GCA_016081115.2 Rehmannia glutinosa
TAGTTACGTATTGCTAAATTGGAGGATTTGGTGACGGCGCGTAATGAGCAATTCCTAACATTAAAATCCCCAAATTTTGTATCAATTTTTGTGATTTGACGTGTCGACATGCTTCCAATCATCAAAAGTCCTAAATTTCTTATACATAGCACCTAGTATGTTCTAGCATTGCATCACTTAAAATTACATAATTTCAATTATAATCAGACTAAAAATGTTCATATTTTTAAAGATATTGGACCAATTTAAAGGTATAATTGGGAAAAGATCAAATTAGTTCAAGTTATGACCAAAAAACTATTTCCCACAAACTAATCACAGTCGTTAAACTCAAATAAATTAATCATAGCACGTCAGTTCACTCATAATACAAAAGGAGACGAAACCATACCGTTTTGTTTGTGCAAAGAATCAGAATCCAGCCCACTCCATTATCGTCGCAGACTTAAATAATCCGCCCGTATTCGGCCTGCTATTGAGGATGCAGGGTTAGCAACATCAGGCACCTGGAGAAGCAGCAACAGCAGTGGATCATACCAAGAAATAAATGTTCTTACAGCTATCAACTATGAATCTCTTTGGAAGATTCTGTCAACATCATTATTTACGGCCTTCCAAGGTTAGCTGCAGCAGATCTCATTTTCCTGCAATCACTTTGCCGCTCCTTCACCGTTTGGTATCAGTGCTTCTATCTTCTCCAAATGCTCAATTTTCTTTTGATGTCCTGTTGATAGCAATCTGGGCATGAAGATTGTCAATTAATTAAATTACATTCATAGATTTCAACTAAAAACGATCTTTCAAAATAATAAATATCCTACTTCATTTGTTTCATTTTTAAAATTACAATAGTGGGTATTTGCAAATTGCAATTTGGTTATGTAACTATATCAATATGGGTTGTGGCAAATTGGTCCTTTAAATTTCATTTGGCAATATCACTCCGTACACATTCAAAAAACTCACCAGGATTTAAGTCCTAACTCACAGAAATTTTTAAAATAGACAGAAAAATTGTGGATTTTCTAGTGTGTGAAAGACTTAACCCAAAACAATTGTGGATTTTCGAATATTTGGCAAAAAACTAGAGTTTTCGCTTATGCGTTGTTGGTAACCTGTTGGGAATTATCCTAATATTTGGAAGGAAATTTACGCAAATTTGGCTGGAGATTTGAAATTCCTCTATTTTTGTTCGTTCACGTGCAATTTAGAGGGTGTTTAAAATAGATTATTTTAAACAACTTGTCGATGTATAAGCTTTTAAAATGTTAGATCTTATTTTAAAAATAACTGTCAGAAGCAATTGGATAAAAAAATAGTTGAGCTAATAAGTTGTTTTACATCTTATAAGTTGTTAAAATGTTTGGTTATTAATAAATAATAAGATCTTTTTAGTTTTACTATCATAGTGAAACAAAAAAGGACATGTCACTATTAAAATTATTTAAATAATTATATTTGACATGTTTCTGTATTTTAATTATTTTGAAATATTATCACGCATATTGTAAATTAGTTTGGCTTCAAACAAAAAGTTTAGTGGGCAATTTTTTATTATAAAGCAAAAAAAGGCATAATGAACTTGATTGCTATATGAATATTTTTGTTCTCAAAACATTTGCAATGTTTAATTAACAATAAAATATCTTCTTTGTTACTCATCATATATAGTTTATTATAGAAATAATTAAAAGGAAAAGATGGGAGAATTAATGTTAGTTTATCATAGTTAATTCATCAACTCTTAGACCACAATGCGAGTAAATCATCGTTAATTTTTTTCACCAAAAGAATATTGATTTTGGTAGTAATCCTAAAACAATTGTTCAATTTTTTCGCAATTAACTTAAAAATTGTTCAATTTTTCGTAATTATCCAAAGAGAATTGTAAGATTTCTGGAAGATAGAGAGAATCCAAAATATTTTACTAATTTGTGGTGGGTAATTTTGGGATAATATAAAAATTTCTAAGGATATTTTTGTCTTTCGTATGATTAAAAATAAGGAGTTTATAAGCTCTTTTAAAAAAGTTGGGGTTGAGGTACTTTTTTTTTTTGGAGCTTATAAGCTCTCTAATTGATTTTTTAGAGCTTATAAACTCTTTAAAAAAATTACCAAACACATTTTAAGAGTTTAATTATGAGCTCTTATAAGGTGTTTTTAAGAGTTTATAAGCTCGGTACCAAAACCTTCTTACATGAGATTTTCTAATCATTTTTAGAATTTTCTTCTGAGAGTTTTTTAAAAAATATATATATGAGGTAGTTTTGTCAAACAAAAATTAAAAATGACTGATTTTGTTTCACCCCTATAGTTACAGTACTAAAATCGTGGTTTACCTTTGTTAAATAAAAATAAAACTTAAGGGCGTTTTGAAAGGTAAGTAGTTTTTTTTTTTAATTAAGTTAAATTTCAAGGATACTTTCTATAATTTATCCTCAAACGAATATTGAGACAACCATTTGTGCACTTGAATGATAATTGATAGGGTAAAGCAACTATAAAGGACAAGCCACATCTAACAATATTTCTTTTGATGAGTGAAACCAATAAATACTAAATGACTAGAAAATAGGAGTACATACCTAAATGCATGGGAACCAAACAGGAAACTTTGCTTGGTAATTGCCTTTTGAAGGGTTCTAAGCTTGGAGAAAATCTCTTTCCCTTTCAAATAAGAGCTCCCAAAACACGCTTTTGATATAACATCTGCTGAAACACTTCTCAAATCCTTTTCTGCTTTGATCTCTACCATTTTACCACCCTCAGATTCTGTGTAAGCTTCCCATTTGCTAGTTAATGATTCAGCTGATTCCACCATCAATCCCACCATTCCCTGCCATTTACACAAAAATGGTCTCAGAACTGGCTAAATTGCAATTTTAGACTTGTAGCTATGAGGGTGCCACAAAAATGGTCCTGCAGAAATTACGATTCGCAAAACGGTCCCTAATTTTCGAAAAGACTATTAATTTCCGGAAATATCCATGTGTCCAATTTTTTTTTTATGAAGCACGTTGCACGCTGATATTGAAAAATAAATTTCGCTTATGTGGACATTCTTCAAGTGAGTCGGCATGTCAATTAGGACAAAAATTTTAAGAAACAAAAACTCAATTGAAAAATGTCCACATAAGCGAAACTGATTTTTCCACATAAGTAAGTTTGGCTGAAATGTGAACACGTGGATTTCTCAGCAAATTTTTCGATTTCTTTCAATCAAAAGACTGCAGTTGAGAGTTTTATAAGATTTATATAGGATTGTTATTACCAACCATGATTAAAATTGCAATTTAGTCTCTCGGAACCATGTAAGAATATTTTTAGAACATAATCTCCACCATTTTTCATCTCTTAATTTGTTTCCATAGCCTTAGCAAGTTGAGATACCTCAAAAAAATGTTTCAACTAACTTTTACAGAACACACAATCTTAAATTAAATTAAGGTACACTTAAGTACAGAGTGTTGTAGTAGCAATTAAGTTACCTTGACTTTGTCCATGAAGAATTCAGGTGCAACAATTTTCCTCTGTTGTGACCAAATGTGGCCATTGGACCTTAATATACCATTTCCAAGCATGGGTGCAAGTCTTTTTGTGATATAAGAAGGCTTCCCCAATTCCGAAGATATACAGTGATTCATTTCCTTCACTAGCTCAGGATGATTCACGTACAAATGTTGTTTGCTTCCAGTCGAATATGTGTAAATCGGACCTACAATCAAGGCCAACAAATCAAATTCGTACACATTTCTTGAATTCAAAAATTAAAAATTAAATCGACTGCTAATGCGCTCATTTGTTAATCCTGTATCATTCTTGAATAGATTAGGTTACATTGGTGCACATTTGATCGAATGAGATTTGATCCACCAAAATCATAAATTGAAAATTGGTCTTTTGACTAACTTGATACTTCTCAAAATTTAAAAAAAATAATTATTAATTATAAATGTACTTTATATTTATATATGAAAACTGTGATTTGGTCTCCTTTGGTCATGGTAATTGAAACAAAATCGAAAATCGAAGTTTTGAAAAAACAAAAATCAAATTGAAATTTTTGGTAAAACTTTGAATATTCCAGATAAGCCACAATGTGGCAACTCCATCAGCTAGGTCACTGAGCAAAATAATCCACAAGAGTAACCGAACAGCCAAACTCAGTTGAGCCCACAGACCAGCTGCACTACAAGGCCGAGTTTGGCAAGATAATCTAGAAAAATCAATGACGGTCAACCTAAAGACTAGTGGCAGACAAAGAGTACCACCTATAAAACTTATACCAAGACAACAAGATTAATATTAAAAATAGTTGTCCAACAAGCATTCTGAGCAAGTACAGAGAATGACAAGTGTCCCATTATCATTTCTCAAGCAATTATTTCACCTCTGCCATTTATAATATACATAGAAGGCATTTAAGACACAGATTACAACTTTTTTCCCCTGAAATTAATGTTGTGTAATTAAAACTATCATCTTATTATCCACCGATCATATTCTCATCTGGGTCATATCAATACAAACACAGATTTAGCTGCTTACTCACCACCTACTTAATTTCCAGTTCATATCTACATTACAATTTGTGTGTTGTTGATCATTTGGCCATCAACATGATGCAAATTTAAGACAAATTCATCGATCACTTGTTGTACACATATCTGATCAAGACAACACATTTTGCAGTTCAAGTGCAATGCACTGTCCTGTCGGCATGGAGAGTTAAAGTGTTAAACTAAGTTAGGTGGTCCAAAAAGTGTTGGTACATATGCACACTATCCATGTGAGAAAAGAGGAAGAGCTATATATCATTGACAAGTTTTCAAAATTTCAGTCAAATTTGGCTAATAAAAAAAAGTTCAAAGCGTGGATGCACATGCTTCTGTCCCAATAATACATGTTCCCTTTATTCCCAACTTTTTCAAACTATTTTGGGGCATATTTTAGTTATGTATTCCTGGGCGGTTGACAATCTTAGTTATGTAATTTCTTGATGTGGTGGTTTCGATCTTTACACGATTTTACCATTTAGTCAAAATAGCAATTTCAGTCCTATAACTTTAAATGGCTATATGTATTTTGGGTATCTTAGGTAAATGACTGAGGTATTGTAGAACAAATTAAATTTTGAAATATTTAGGTTGACCAAAATCGCACAAAATCGAACTTGTAGAACCAATACAAATTAGAAATTAGATGATCAAAATTGCACATGATCAAAATTGTTGTGTTCCTAAAATATTTAGGTGACCAAAATTGTTAAGGCCTTTTATAGTTCCGGGACCAATTATGCAATTAAGCCGTAAAATATAGAGTATTGTCTATTGTGTGTCTATTTCTTGAGATTCCTACTCTTCGAGAACTGGATAAACCCGGGTTCTAGCCGCAAACTACGCCAACCAGGTAAACCATTAGGCAAGCCCCGTGTGATGCAACTCAACCAAGAAAGTGTTTAGGAGGAATCTGTGTGACCTTTCTATTCCGTGAGACCCTTTCCACCAGACCCTTGTGGGTAATTTTTTTTTTTTTCCCTTTTCCTTTTCCCAGAAATCTGTCCAAATTATTAGTGGGTTTTTACCTGGAGACAAGGTTTGGGAGGAAAGATCCAGGTGAAATTAAAGTTGGGCTGTCGTTTCAGCAACAGTAGGTAATTACACTAGTCCTTTTTCATGCTCTCTGAGTCACAAACTTGTAAATGAATCACCTTTTTACATGGTTTTCCAAAACGATTACTTAAAATGCTTTCTTGAGGAAGATATTTTTCTCATGTCTCCTTTAGGTAATTTGAACTCCAACTCATATGACTAACTAAGTTGTAGGTCAATATGCTTATCAATAAATAAACTAACTCAATGTATTCACATATTTGAAATCTGAATTCCATAATTTTCTTGCCTCCAAAAAGGCATATGGAAACCTTGCCCTCTAAAATTCCACGAACAGCCATTTTAGGTAAGATCGTATAAGAATTCGAAAGAACGGATGAGATCGTTTGTTCTAAAATGGTGTTTCATTTCCTAATTTTCTCGATGATTACCATGTGTACAAAATTACGAAATTAATTTTCAAGTATAAATTATAAATTTTTATGAAGTAAGTGATAACCACCAAAAAAACAAATTGTGACGATCCTCCCTATAATAAAATAAAGACGAAACATCATTTGGAATAGAAAATCTCGACTTATATCTTACTACTATCCCATATATACTGGGCTAATTATTTTAAATTTTTAATTCTTGGCTATTTGTAAAATTGTGTAGGCTCGTGTTCATCAACAGTTGCCCAACTTTCCTTTATCATGTGATTATATGTAATTCATGTCGATTTGGTGAAGCCCATATAATTTAGATTGGATATATATAGAGCTGCCAAAATGGGTTATATCGACCAAATGAGGAAATCGGTCGTATGGCCAAATAATTATCGGACCTCTAATTTAATAGCCTCAAGCCAGGCCCATGGCATAATAATACATTGAAAAATCGGGCCGATCAGACCGACCCGGTCTTTGGAGTTTGTCGGGCCGGGCTTTTAAGGCCCGGTGCTTTTGGGATTGGAATTTTAGAGCCTAGTCCGGTAAAAATATCGTCGCCAAAATCGATGTACTTCTGACATATGTATATTATGATTTTAAGTATTTCAATATGCTGATATTTTTACTTCATATTATTTATATTTCACATTTTGAATTCGTGTATTTATGAGGGTTTCAACCTGACTTTAAATATTTTATTCAATTTTAATTTGCGTTATATCTTGTAAATTCATGACACGTTTATAAGATAAACATGTGCTTTGAATATTTTATTCCACTTTTTGGAGGGAATTTATCTCATGACATGTTAAGAATCAAAATAACTACAATATTTCATTTCTATTTTCTATTTTACTTTTTTGATATTCAAACAAAACATGCAAAATAAGTCAAGTCAATCTAATTTTACTTTAGATCAAAACTTATCTGAGCCATGTGATCTTTTCCTACAACAGCCGCCCCACTTATTCTCAAACAAATTATTGCATGCCTTAGTATTATTGTGAATTTTGTATATTAATTTTGTTTAATTTATGAGAGAATATAGATCGAGCTTCCTTCATTGAAATGATTTATAGAAAAGTTAATGTGAAACCCAAAAAAATGTGAAACTAACTCTAATAAAATCTTAATGTTTTCGGAAAATATGAATATTTAATTAATTCCACGTCTTTTCAATTATATATATTGTGTTTGTGGGAAAATACTATAGGCATCACGGCTAAAGACATGGACAAATAAGGAAAAGACTTTGTAATAAAAGCACTACTTCAAATAAGCATCATTTCAAGAAAACACAAAAAGAGTACACTTTGTGAATTGTGATAAGAACAAAACAAAAGCTTCTAATTTTCGAACTTTTTCATTTATTTCTTTTATCTAAATTTCTGTCTTAAGTTGCCTCAAAAAATATGTCTTGAGTTCACTATATAGTTTAAAATAATAATTTCAGAAAGTCAAATTATCGCGCGAGCTTTCAGAAATTGTTATTCTTTAACTTGATAATTCTCAAAATGCTTGAAATTAAACCATATATAGTTATTACTATATCTGGCCACCAATGAAATTCATTTTAAATATATAGAGAAAAGAAAGAAAAAGGAAAGGCTGGCGACTTGGCATATACACTTAATTGTATATATATAATGGGCAAAACCATTTCAAATTCTTCATTTCAAATGTATTTCTATAATATTTCATGATATAACACATTTATTTTTTATATATATACTTAAATCAATATTAATTATGCATTTTACAGAATTTTTTGCACAAATAAATTTCATATTGTATTTATTAGATACAAAATAAAACATCGTATTAATTGAAAAAATATCGAAAGAACACAACACCAAATTACTGTGGCCAATTAATTACTCATAATACCCTCCGCATTAATTTTTGTACCATGTCAAAGAGAAGATTTGTTTGCATAATTTTATTTGTTTTTGAAAAAAATTGTTTGCATAATTTTATTTGTTTTTGAAAAAAATTGTTTGCATAATTGTATTCGTACATTTTCAACAACTCTTTGTACTATTATAACCCCAGCTTTTAATGGAATAACATCCCCTTACTTACCCACAAAAAAAAAAAAAAAAAAAGATATTCCAAGTTTTTCATTGTTTAGCTTTCTGAATTTCATATTTTATTGTAACAACTTGGGACATAAAGTAAAGCTATGAATATATTCGAAATCCTTAAGACATAAACGTCATTCATTTAAATTTGCGTCTTTAAGTTATTTTGTTGTTTCTTTTCCCTAAAATTTTGTATTATTTTTCATTTGCTATATGATCATCTTGTGATCAAGACATTTTCCTTTCTTTTATATATTTCCATTTCTTTAAAAAAACTGAAGTTATGAATATATGCAAGATAAAATCCTAATCATATAATAATATTTGTGTGCGTGTCTATATATGTAGACACACACACAAACACGTGTGAGTGTGAATATAAACAAGGCTTTGCAAAATTGGTCTCACAACTAAAGGACTAGCAATTTTGGTCTTGTAAATATTTTAGCTAACAATTTGATCGTGTAAGATTTTGGTAATGTGTAATGTTGATCACATAAATTTTAATTTGTGCAATTTAGTCCTACAAGTTATAATTTTGTGCGATTTTGGTCGCAATTTGGTGTTTCAGTGTTTCATTGTTATCTGGGGAAATTCTTGTTTTAGCCAAGATGCCCAAAATACCTATGATCGTTAAAAGTTACAGACATGTATGAATTTACTATTTTAACTGAAGGGTATAATTGTCAAAACCAAAATTGCCACGTAAAAAATCACAAGACTGGCTAGCCGAGTCTCGGACTAAAATTGCAATTAAGCCTAAAAACAATATGAGGGGTAGTTAGAGAAGTTTACCGTATTTTTTTCTCCATTGCTCAAAGTAGGGAAAGAGAGTTGAGGTGTAATCATGTGCCACAAATTCTTGATCATCATTATTTGCACTCTTTTTGATGATTGAAGCTTGGATTTTTGCATCTCCCAAACATTCCCATACAAAATTGAAGGTTTAGGCCCTTTGATTCCTTGTACTTGAAGCTTTCTTCTGATCTGCCATGGATTTAGCCACAGGGTTTTGAAGAAATACAAAGCCAGACAAGCCAGAAAATAATAATCAGCACATAAAGTTTGTTTTTGACAGCAAATGAAAGAACAATAGTTGTGAGAATATGAACAAGAAGAAGAAGAAGAAGAAAAGGGGCCTTCATTTTTGGCTCTTTTTTTTTTTTTGGATTTATTCAATCTTTTTGATTTGGCTATATGTTCTCTTTATATACTTTACACTTGCTAGTAATAGTATATGTGGAACTCTAAGGAGTGTTGAGCTGGTTTATATACACCTCGATCGTCATTCAAAATAAGGATATAAAAAAAATTGAGGTTAATTTGAGGTAATTACAGAAAAACCTAGAGAAATTTTAAAATTACGGAAACCCACTCAAGATTTGATTTTATGTTATATTTGTACCCATGGGCGTAGCTAGGTTTTTTGGCCAGTGCGGTCAGATTTTTTTTTTTCATTTTGGCAGGGCGAATGTCGGACCGATATTTAAGAAAATATAGAAAAAAGAAGTAAATATGAAGGTCGTACCTTACAACAATTCTTTGCAAGTTTTCATAATCTCTCCCTTTTGGTTTTTCTAGATGAACTTTTTGGATAAGTGACTTATCCAAAAATATATTCTAAATTAACCATCAAATAATCAATTATTATTATGGAATAGACTTATATACAAAAAGTCATTGAAAAATACTTTCAAAAACTGCTCATTATCAAGTTTGGAACATATATCTTTGTACATAATAAATAAGACAATCATTTATCCACTAGTATACCTTAATCAACCAGATAATTTTAATATTTTGAGCCAATACAAGAAGATTTATTGGTTTTTTAAATTTAACTCAATTTTTTTTATGAACTTATTGAACTAGATCTTGGTTGAACTTTTTGTGCGGTCCAACTCAAATTTAACAAGGTCATCCTGAGGTCGAGTGCGGTCCGTCGACCACACTTGTCCTATGGTAGTTTCGCCCATTTTTGTACCCAATTGTTAGTTGAACCAACTAATGTCGGAATTTATCGACGTCATCAAATATTTTATAATTTTACTCATCAACTTATGTTAAATATTACAAATAGCTCAAACTTTTCATTCTTACATGTTACAATTACATCTTCAACTCTTCTAAATATTGCAAATACCCGGATAAAAAGTTAGGTTATTTGTAATATTTAGAAAAATTGGAAGAAATAATTGCAAAATATTTAATGATGTCGATCGACAAATTCCGCCAGTCAACTAATGGTTGAGGCAAAATGTAAGCATTTAATTAAACCTCAATGGGATTTTGTAATAACCTCAAATTTCAAGGGTATGTTTGTGTAACTCTCTCCAATCACATTTCTTTCACAACTTCGTCCCCCAATCTACATCCAAATATAAATTGTACTTCCCGATGTATTTCCAAGAATACACATATTTCCTAATATATCACATCAAACATCTCTTTCCCAAAAATTTTCCCCAATCACCAACAAACATACCCTTGAGGGAATTTTGTAATTATATCTTTAAAATATTAATGTGTCATGCATTATGTGTTTAATCGTCATTCAATTATTCAATATGGTACGGGAAAAACTAAAGATTCTTAAATTTTTAAGAAAAAGATATATTTGATTTCAAAAAACAAAAAAAGGACAGATATATATTTAATACGTTTGGAATTTCAAGTATCAAGATTCATCGTACTTCGTCCATTAAATTTGACGTATGTAATTGCTGAAAATGTTAGGTATATATTAAATATTTCATCACCGACATAGAAAGGATATTTTCTTTGATTTGGCATTGGAGAGAGAAATAAAGTCGGCAATGATTCCCTGCAGGTGCTTGTTTAAATTTGATATTTCTAGTTTTTGAATAAATTAGTCTTAATTGACAAGATAATTATTCATTAATTAATTTTATAATGAATCATTTGATTTGACTTGATGGTCGAAAACTGTACATTTTGAAGTACAGAACAGATATTGCAGCAGAATAGATTTAAGTCCCAAATTGTGATACTTAGTGAGTGATTAAGCTAAATAATTAAAGTTGTGATGTGGTTGAAGTAATAAGCATCTAGTGGCTGTTGGCTGTGACTTTCTAGTCAATGGTAATATATTTTTATTTTTATTATGGATGGGCAGATTTACTAATAGTTTTCACCGTGTGGACCACATTGTACTTGCATATGTAACTATAATATGTCTTTGAGATTTTTATCAAGTTCGGTGATAATAAATAAATTTGGTGTGTAAATGATTAATAATTGTCCTTAACTTTTTTAAACCGAAATGAATTTCATTCATTAACCAAGAAACTGATTAAACATGAGTGAAAAAAATTTGCAAACCCTAAAAATCATAAATTTATATTGATTTGGGTATGGATAAAACGGATATACTTTGGTTCGAGAGCCTCGCCGCGCTCCAAGGTACTTTAGTTCGGGTGACCGAAAGAGAACAAACGTTAGGCTAGCCGGTGGGTTCTCGACTAAGACCCTCCTCGACGCTTAAGTGGGTTTGGATCGCTAGATCGCTAAGAATTGATAGTGCTTGAAATGAATAGTAAATTATGAGATACTGTTTCAGGTGGATGAGTGTGGTATTTATAGACATTGACACGGGTAGGCCGTACTAGCTAGTTCCACGTGTCGAGATCGCGTCCACTCTCTTGTCGGTGATCATACGCCCTTATCGCTGGTCGGATCGGGTTCAGTGCTCGGTCGGGTCGGGACCCGCTTACAAAACACGCGATCTTAGTGTCGAGGAGGCTTTTTGTCTTATATGGGAGGGCAAAAGGGTAATTTAACTCATACATATCATTACTCCCCAAGTTAAATTAGTATTTTAATACTAAAGTAACTTTAGATCCAACCGTTGAATTTGAAATGACCTTCCTCCTCAGTGTTAGATCTTTCCCGCCTTCCTATATATATAAGGAGATCTCTTTCAATCCCCATTTCAACGCTGTCACCTGAGCCCTCAATATCCAGGACACTTGCGAGCTTCAAGGTTCTTCCTGGACAAGGGTTTTCGTCTTTTTCAGATCGTCCTTCCGAGGTAGTCCCGCTTTCGCTTCGCCTCTTTCTTTTCGTATTTTTATTAATTTCTTCTTTCTTGCTTCTTTGGTGATAATGGCTTGCGGCACCGTACTTTAGAATCCTCGGACTCTAGTTCAGTAGTTCGGACTCTAGCTCGTAGTCGAGTTGAGTTTTAGGTGATTCAACCGCACTCGACTAAATTTTTTAGATGTTAGCCCTCTTGGGACTGTTAGGCATTTTCCTCCTTAAGTAATCCTCGAACCGATTCGGAACAAGAAACTAAAAGTTCCTGGGAAGATGACCCCGACCTAGAATTTGTCGCACCACGGGCGTTACTTCGCTCGAAGAGGGTTTTTAAACCTAATAATTATAGAATAAATTCTACCTGGTAGAAATAATAGGATAGATAAGCCACCACCTCGCCACGTAGCTTTTCACCTCGCTAGTTTGAGGTTTGGTTTATGGTTCCCTCTATCCGACTATGTTGTAAATATTTTGAATGGTTTAGGCATTTGCCCGCATGCCTAGTTCCCAACGCTTATCGCCACATATTAGGTTTTATTATTTTAATGCGCCATTTCGGTCAAACACCCTCGTTTTCTCACTTTTGTAACTTAAATTCTATATATTCTTCCTCTTCTACTACTAGTGAAAAGAGATTTTATTACATCTCCCCAAACCCCATCGCAAATTACTCCACCTACTTCCCTCTTCGTGTGGCCTTGGAAGGAGAGGTTTATTTTTGTGCGAGCTCCTAAAGAGGGTCCCCGGAGAGTTCCTTTAGATTGGAAAATAACGCGACCCGGCCTCGGGACCTCGCTCCCATTACTGGGGGAGGATTTTGTCTCTAACGAGCTTACTAAGGATTGGTTTGTGGCGGCCGATCTTTTAAAAGAGGAAGTGCTTTCACTTGCTAACCTTAGCCCTACCCCAGTGCCAACTTCACTTACTTTGGGTAATCTTCATTCCACTTATTTTGTGTGTTCTTTTGATCTACTATGCCTTACCCGATTATTCTTTAATCCTTGTAGATATGGTCATTCGTAATGCTCTTATTGCTAAGCAATTGAAGGAACAAAAGGAATCCTTGCTCGCACGTCGTAAAGAGCATCCTCCACCCGCCTAAGCCTCAGGGAAGCTAAAGGTGGTTCCGGGTCACGAGATGGTCCTTCGCATCCCGTTAGCGCTCGAGGTGTACTGGCGATATCTCCGGGGCTAGTGGCCATCGAGGCGATCCTCACCGCACGCTACACCCCTATCGCCAATTGGTTATTACCGGCTTACCGATCATTCCGTTCACAAGGAGAAGTCCAAACCGAGGACAAAACTCACAAATTTAAGGACAAGAGTTCGGGCTCCAGAGATCGTGACTCGAGAGACTCCTTCTATTAAAAAACCTTGGATTGAGAGCGAGGCGGGCACCTCCGCCGAACAAGATTTGGATGCTCACCGCTCGCTGGTTAGGAAAATGGAAGCCCACCTAGGCCACATGCGCGAGGTAGAGCGAAGTAAGACTCCCCAAATGGTATCACATACCTTCAATGTGTCGCTACCGCACCGTTCCAAAATGGTATATCAATGGCCAAGCTCTTCGAGATACCCACGCCGGAGAGGATTCCTTTGAACTATACAAACATACGCTTCTTCCCATCGATCAATTTGCATTAGTCGCTTCTTGATTTCACTCGCCTCGAGGAGCTCGTGGGTGCATAATAACTTCATGGTATGTCCCTACTTCGTTTTTTTTTGCCCCTATATATTCCTTGTATATATATATATATCGCATTATTTCTAACACATTCTCATATATGTCGAATAATGCTATCACCCACCATTTGTTCTTGCGAGCTGCCGATTGGAAGGGTACTCACGATGCCCAGTTAAGTGATCTGAATAGGTTATCTGAGAGGGTCAAAGGGATGGAGGTCGAGAAAGAGAGAGTCAGAAAAGACGCTTGCGGCCGAGCTTACTAAGGAGTGCTCTCTCCTCCAATCTCGAAACCAAGATTTAAATGCCCAAGTGTCTAAGTTCCAAGATGATATAAGGGATTTGAAGCGAGCTCACGCATTTGAACGCCAAGAGTCCTACACCATGGGTCGAGCCCGTGGTTATCAAGAATACACTGCCATGGACGAGTACAAGAATGCGATCTCTAAGGCTCGTCGAGGTGCAGGCTCTCCTCGACTCTCACTCCTTTGAGACCCTTGTTGCTCGGAGGGCGGCTGTCTATCTATTTGACGGCTTTGAGCGATGTCGCGATCAAGTTATCAGCGAAGGGGCCTTCAAAGATGACTTTGACCCTGCGAAATTGGATCCATTCCGAGAACCTTTCGGGATGATCTTTGAGGTGGTTGGCGAGGCTATTGTAGATCTTTGAAGAGGTTGAGGAGGCGGACGAGTTCACGGAGATGATACAATCGTACATAGCCTCTACTGAAAATCCACCCGAGGTGGGAAATGATGATGGCGAGGAGCATTAGGTCGCTTTTTGTTTCCTAGAACAACTTGCTTTTTGTTCATTTTGTAATCGGAAGACACTATATGATGTCGACCTTCTTTGTATATCGGGACGTTTTTGCGACGTCGCCCTTGTTTTGCATATCGGGACGCTTCGCGATGTCGCCTTTGTTTTGTAATTGAAAATGTTTTTGCGACATCTAGCAACTTTATTCGCAACCAACAAACATTTTGAGCATTTTGCACTCTAAGTCTAATGATTCCTTTAGTTACCTCATTTCTCAAATTCCTCGAGATGTCTTTTATTGCTACTTAGCTTATCGAGCCAACCTCGTATATTCGCTCTCTATTACTTGCGATCCTACGGGCTTACTTTTGTTATCCGTGATTTTTCTAAGTTGTTTTGTGCCAATTTTTTTTTATTTTCACAAAATTGCTCTTTATTTTCCGCGATCTCGTGTTATTACCCGCAATCTTTTTCAAATTGCTTATTTGGACTAATTTTTGATGGACCTCGCGAGATCGCTTTTTATGCTCCGCGATCCGTGGTGTTATTCCCTGCAATCTTTTTGATTGCTTTTGGGCTAAGCTTTGATGGGCCTCGTGTGATCGCTTTTTATGTTCCGCGATCTCGTGGGCTTATTCCCGCAATCGTTTCAGATTGAATTTGGGCTAAGCTTTGATGGGCCTCGCGAGATTGCTTTTTATGCTCGCGATCTCGTGGGCTTATTCCCCACAATTTTTTTTTGATTGCTTTTGGGCTAAGCTTTGATGGGCCTCGCGAGATCGCTTTTTATGTTCCGCGATCTCGTGGGCTTATTCCCGTAATCTTTTACGATTGAATTTGGGCTAAGCTTTGATGGGCCTCGCGAGATTGCTTTTTATGCTCCGTGATCTCTCGGGCTTATTCCCGCAATCTTTTCGATTGCTTTGGGCTAAGCTTTGGTGGGCCTCGCGAGATCGCTTTTTATGCTCCGCGATCTCGTTGACTTATTCCCCGTAACTGTTTGAGTGCTTTCGGGGTTTTCTTCGTCGAGCAAAGCTCACTAGTTCGCTTGATGTACTTCTCACAAACAATTTAAGACAAAAGAAAAGGAGTAAGCTCTCGACCCTTTTTCCATATATTATATATCAAAATGGAGTACTTTACAAAGCATTCAAATAAAAACTTGCATAAATTATGAATGTTCCATGGCCTAGAGAGCTCTTTTCCTAGCATGTCTTCTAACTTGTATGTACCTCTTTTTAATATCACATTTGACCTTAAAAGGCCCTTCCTGATTAGCCTCGAGCTTTCCCACATGCTTTGATACTTCGACTTTTTTTTAACTAAGTCTCCCACTTGGAAATTTCTTTCTTGAACGCGTTTATCATACGCCGTTCGCATTCTTCCCTTCGCCGCTTGCATTTGTACAAGTGCTCGATCCCTTTTCTCCTCGATGGTTTCTAGTTCCAACATTCTAGCTTGCTTTTTTTGGAATCTATGTGTGCGACCGTGCGAGGCCTCTCCCATTTCCACCGGGATTACCGCCTCGACCCATACATGAGCCCAAAAAGTGTTTCTCCCGTAAAAGTTCTTGGCGTAGTTCGACAGCCCATAAGACCCCGATAATTCTTCCACCCAATATGTTTTTGACAAAGATCTAACCTCGTTTTTAGGTCTTTGAAAGATAATTCTATTTGCTACTTATGTTTGGCCATTGGCTCGCGGGTGACCCACACCGTGAAATTTTGGCGAATCTTTACCTCCTCGCACCATGCTCAGATCTCCTTTCCCCGGAATTGTGTTCCATTATCCGAAATGAGCGTTCTAGTATATCCAAATATGCTCACTATATTCTTCCATATGAAGTTCATGACATCGGACTGTTATTCTCGCCATTGCCTATGCCTCGACCCACTTCGTGAAATACTCCACCTTTGCCACAATAATGAATTTTTCTGGCTTTTGCGATGGGAACGGGCCTAATATGTCTATGCCCCATTGATCAAAGGGCACGCAATTGGTATAGCCTCCAATGGGGTTGCGGGTTGATGCATCAAATTTGAATGAATCGCACTTCTCGCATTTCTTAGCGAACTCAACTACATCTTTCAACACCGTAGGCTAAAAGTACCTGTCCGAGAATTTTCTCGAGCAATGGCGCGACCTCCCGAATGATTTCCACAATTCCCTTCGTGGATTTCCCTCATCACGTATTGAGCTCTTTAGGAGTGAGGCATTTTAATAATGGTCCGCCATACGACCTTTTATAAACTTCATCTTCAATTAGCACAAATCTAGAGGCTCGCTCAGATCCGCTTAGCCCCCGGCATCGTCGGTAAGGTCCCATACTTCAAAAATTCTTTCGGCTTTGCTTATCCAAAATATCGGAGTATTTATATGGAGTATTAAGGCTTCTTTCGCATGGTCCATCGGTCCTTCTTTCGTGTCTACCGCTTGCTTAGCTATTAGCACAATGACCTTCCGCGAGCTCGCCATTGTTGCGCTTAGCGAATCGGGCTAAAGCGTCTGGTCATTCATTCTCTTCCCTAGAATCTGTTGGAGTTGGAAACAATCAAACTGTTCAACCAATTTTCTTGCTCTACTCAAATATTTTCCCATCGATGCAGCCCTTGCCTCGAATGAACCTTCCATCTGCATAGCCACTAACTGGGAATCCGTATACGCCATATGCCTCTTAACATTACATTTTCGAGCTAACTTCAATCCGCCGATTATCGCTTCATACTCCGCCTCGTTGTTAGTGACCTCTAAATCAAGTTTTACTGCCACCTCGACCTCGAACGATCTCGGCCCCCGCAACAAATCTCCCGCTCCACCACCCATCGCCATCGACGATCCATCAACATGCACCATCCAGGTTGCTTCGTCATGCCTCGTTAGCTATTCTAATGTAGCCTCACCGATAAAATCGGCCAAAATTTGCGCTTTATCGATTGATTTACACGGTACTTAATGTCGAATTCTCCTAGCTCCACCGACCATTTTATTAAATGACCGAGAGCCGGGCTTTCCTAAAATTTGTTTCAAAGGCCGATTGGTGAGAACTATAATCTCATGTGATCGAAATACGGGCGTAACTTTCTAGCCGCAACCACCAAGGCTAGCGCTAATTTCTCCGCCTCCAAGTATCTTTCTTTCGCCCTTGGAGTAATTTACTAACATAGTACACTCGTTTGTGGATCCCACCTTCCTTTTTGACCAACACCGAGCTCACACTCGCTCAGAATCGCTTAAATACAAGTACAAAGGCCTTTTTCTGGTTATGATAGCAGGGGAGGTGATGTGAGGTAATCTTTTAATTCAGAAGGCTTTCTCACATTCCTCCGTCCATTTAAAATTTTTCATGTTCGTAACATGGAGAAGAATGCCAAGTTCCTATCGACCGACCTCGAGATAAATCTATTGAGCGAGGCTAACTTCCCTAGTGAGCTATTGTACTCGTTACATTCGAGGCGAAGCCATATCTAGGATCGCCTTTAATTTTTTAGGGTTCACTTCGATGCCTCGTTCATTTACCATGAATCCCATGAATTTTCCTCCTCTAACCCCGAATGTACACTTACATTTGGGTTCACTTCATCTCGTAGATCCGCATAATATTGAAAGCTCGCTTCAAATGCTCCAAGTGATCCTCTTCTTCTCACTTTTTTAAAGATGTCATCCACGTACACTTCCATTGTCCGCCCGATTTCGCTTTTAAACATAAGGTTTACCAAATTTGGTATGTCCCTCCAAAGATTCTTTAGGCAAATGGCATCACCCTATAACAAGATGCCCCCTCTTCGATTCTTATAAACAAGGTCTTATCCCGATCTCGTCCGCCATAAATATTTGGTGGTAGCCTTTATAAGCATCCATCATGCTCAAAAAGCGCATCCTGCCGTCGAGTCCACCGAAAGTCAATGCGGGGCAGCGGATAAGGATCCTTTGGGCATGCTTTATTCAGATTTGTAAAATCTGTGCACATCCTCCATTTATCCGCTGTTTTAGGAACGATCACTACGTTCGACAGCTACTCCATGAATTTTATTTCAACAACATGTCCGGCCTCGAGAAGTTTATTGACCTCGCCCTCGATAATTCGGTTTCTCTCGCCCCAAAGGTTCGCTTTCTCATGCATGGTTTTTCACGGATCAACATTCAAAGGCGATGTACCACGACTACCTAAGGGCTTATGCCTTTTAAATCTGATGATTTCCACGCGAATATGTCCGCATTCTCTTTTAAAAATTGTATGGTCATAAGCTCCAAGTTAGGCTCCATTTGTGAGCCAATACGTGTTGACTTAGTTGGGTCGCTAGGATCCAACTCAACCGTTTTATACTGCTACACCGGTTCTATCCTGTACTCGATCGTCTTTGCCTTCTTACGCTGCTCCGTTTCTTTTTTTGTCATGCCCATTTCCTCTTCTCGGGTAATTTGCTTGATGGTTCGATCTCTCTCTCCATTCTTCTTTTAAGCGAGGATTATAACATTTGGCGCTCGCTCTCCGATCCCCACGTACCTCGCCAACTCACCCCACCGTGGGGAACTTCATTTTTAAGTGATAAGTGGAGATGATTGCTTGGAATTGATTTAGCCCTGGTCTATCAAGGATCACATTGTAAGCGAATGGCGCATCTGCCACCAAGTACTTTATCATCACCGTTTTTCTGCACGGCTTCGCTCCGAGCGAGGTAGGGAGATCGATGGTTCCCAAAGGTATCACCTCGCTACCTCCGAAACCAGTTAGTGGTGTATCCACTGGTTGCAAGGTCGCTATATCAAGTTCCATTTTTCTCAACACATGTAGAAAAATCACATCCGCAGAACTCCCATTGTCGACCAAGGTTTTTTGCACGGGAAAATTAGCAATATCAATTGTTACTACCATCGCATCATTTTGCCCTACCTCGATACCATTGAGGTCTCGACCATCAAAACCGATCGGGCTCGCTTTTTGTATCCTCATTATCCCCAAGGATCCTTTTGGTGCCGCGCCAAATTTCGCATATTCCTCCTCCTCGCACTCTGCGTATCACCTCCCACAAGGGCCTCCGACAATCATTTGTATCACTCCTCATCGAGATAGGCTGTCATCTAATTTGCCCGCCTCGAGCGAGAGCGTTGCATGAGGTTGATCCCTTTGCTCCCCCACCCCAAATCATGCTTCGGATCAACTTCATGAGTGGTGTCGAGTCGGCGATCTCGGGCTTCCTTGCCCTAGGCATGTTTTTGGCTTCACCTCGCTTTCTCTCACCCTTACGAAGTTTTTCGTAACTTTGTTGTATAAGCCTCTCTATCTCGTCCCTCAATCGAAGTAATATTCAAGATATCATGGCCATGATCTTTGTGAAAATGGCAATACTTGCCATTATCTCTCCTCCCTGGGGTCGTTTTCATTTTTGGGCCCATTTCAACATGTTTTTTTCTCTCAATAGCCATTAGCGCGTGCACCGTGAGCATTCAACGGAGTGTATTTAATGAACCTTCCTCGCGGCGATCCCGATCTTGGCCTCGTTCAGGATCTTTTTCATATCGAGAACGCGCCCCTCTCTAGGATCTTTTCTACTTCTTATATCATGATTTGCCACAGACCATTCTTGATCTTTTAAAGCATTCATCTCCTCCTCCTGGATATAACGCTGGGTCATTCCCATCAACTCCTCCTTATCACCAGGGGGGTCGCGAGCTAACGCCGATGCAAGTGGTCCTTTTTTTAGACCATGTACCAATATGTTAGTCATCATGTCGATCCTCATGTCTTGCACCTCGAGCGCCTCATCATTAAAACGATTAATAAATTCCCTGAGTGGTTCGTCCTCGCCCTTGTCGGATTGTGTAAAGGTGGGTCGCGACCTTCGAGCTCGTTTTTGGCTAGCGAACTGATTTAAGAATTTTTGGTTAATCGATCATATGAAACCATCCATGGAGAGGCTCGTAAACCATTCCCGGCCTTGCCCTTCAAGGTCGTGATAAATATCCTAGCGTTCATTGCGCCTCGATCGCCCATACAACCGCATTACGTGATCAAACGCCGTTAGATGCTCTTGGGGATCTTTGTTTCCATCATACCGGGGAGGTCTAGCAGACTCAAGTATGGCGTAACCACTGCCAGGATTTCGAGTAAAAGGGGATCCTCTCTTTTTGCAATGCGGATGTTACTGACTCCTCTCCGTTTCAAATCATCCAGCCTTCCGAGTATCTAGCTCGACCGCTCACTGAGCTCATTTATGTCCACTCCTTTATTATGATGTTTAACTTGCACAAAGTCGGGTTGCTTCGCTCTCGGTGCCATCCGGCTCGCTACCTCTTCCCCGTCCTCAACTCTAGCCTCTTCAACAACATTTTCCTTTTCCCTCTGAACTATCCTTGGGGGCGAAGTCATGGGAGCCTTACCTCGCCTTTCCCGATCATCTAGCATCTTCTCTAACATTTTTTCGAAATCACTGGTTCGCATGTTTATCATTGGATCCGCCTCCTTTCCCAATTCCTGCATATGAAAGGAGGGTGAGACCCCTCGGGGTGGAGTTTCCTTCGTTCTCATCGGAGGTTCCATGTTCAATCCCTGAGGTGGGGTTCCTTTTTCCTTTCCTGGTGTATCTCCCGCGTTCAGCCCATGGGGTGGGGTTCCTTCGCCTTTTCTGGTGTATCTTCCATTATCAATTCAACATGTTTCCCACAGACGGCGCCAATCGATTTGGGTATGGATAAATCGATGTACTTGATTCGAGAGCCTTGCCTCGCTCCCAGTACTTTAGTTCGGTTGACATGAAAGAGAACAAACGTTAGGCTAGCTAGGTGGGTCCCCGGCTAAGACCCTCCGATGCTTAAGTCAGTTTCAGATCACTAGGTCGCTAAGAATTGATAGTGCGAAGTGAATAGTAAATTATGAGATACCTGTTTCAGTGGATGAGTGTGATATTTATAGACCTTGGCACGGGTAAGCCGTACTAGCTAGTTCCACATGTCGAGATTGCGTCCACTCTCCTGTCAGTGATCCTACGACCCTTATCGCGGGTCGGACCGGGTCGGGTGCTCGGGTCAGGTCGGGACTCGTTTACAAAACACGCGGATCTTGGTGTCAGGAGGCTTTTTGTCTTATATGGGAGGGCAAAAGGGTAATTTAACTCATACATATCATATATAGATTCAAAACAAAAAATTTATACCTAAACCAATCTAATATCGCAATGACATATCGCAATGACAAGACAATATATTTATCAAAGAAATTGATATCGCTTTTCGTATGTATCATCGAGTAATGGCTTATCCGAATCTTTTGAACAAAAAATCTCACAAATAGAAATTAAAAATTTATTTAGTGAAAGTAAAAGTCACCTATCGAGACAAATAAAAGCCACTTATTGGGTACAAATTTATTAATAAAAGAGAATTAAACATATGATTCGTTTAAATTAATGTTGTGTTGTGGGCACGAGTGGTATAGAAATTAAAATATAATTTTTTAAATTATCAGACGTTGAGAGTCGTATGTCTGTTGAAGGTTTGACACATTTCAATGTGAATATTAATTATTAGTTAAATAAAAACTATATTAATTATTAGTTAAACAAAAACTATGTGTCAATTATTCAATGATTCAACCGCGGAACTTCATCAAAATTATCAATTAAATTTTTTATTATGATATATAAAAAGATAATATGATAAATTAATTCTTATACAATACATTTTAAAAATGAAAAATAAATAACTAGCTAAAGGAATGGACAGGATCTACTGAAGGGGTTTGATTGGCGATGCCCAAATTGACACCAAATTTATCAATATATATATATATATATATAAATAGGATCAAATGAGACCACATAATTAGAGTGAGATAGTGTGGACTAATCCTATCCACAAATTTCAAAATTTAGATGGTTGAGATTTACCAAATTTAATGGCCTTATTTATTTTTGTTAAATCAATAAAGGGTAAGATTTAATTTTATTATTAGCAATTTCATTCCCATTTATTTTTAGTTTCCACAAGGCTTTCTTGAGCGAGTCCTCTTTTTCCCATCTTTCTTTTGCGTCTTCCAAGCTCTGGAACTCCATTTTTTGATCCGACATTGCTCTTGACACACGGTTGAGAGCGTCGGATATTGCGGTTTCAAATGAAAACGAGGGCTAAATCAATTTTGTACGGGAAACCATGAAAGGCAAAAGCATAAAGAAGAAGAGACCATCAGAGAAGGCTAAGGGTAAGAGCAACAATAAGAAGCGGTTCTCCTCCATTAAGGATGATTCCTTTTTTGGGGCCACCGAGCAGAAACGACGCCGTAAGTTTGTTGACGAAGACATCGAGAGCAGTGTATATAATAAAGAAGGTAGAATTTTCAGGAAACAGAATAGTCGACATTTGCAGCTGGAAAATTTCTTAAAAGCGGGTAGAGAAGATGATGAGGCACAAGTTTTATATGTTATTTTATTGCGATTTGTTGTGTTTTGGGGAGAATGGGATTGCGAGTTGAAATCGTTATCTAGGGTTTAGTTTGTTTCATTCATGTATTTTTTCGGTGATGGTGGTTAAGCTTTTGTTAATGGAGGTTCTAGTTTTATTCTAGTCGAAGAAGACAGGTTTTATATGTTTAATGTATACTTATATTTTAGCGGTTATTGTATACTTATATGTTTTTCGATGTATACTTATATGTGTTTTGATGTATAAGTAGTTATTTTTGATGTATGTATTTATGTTTCTTTGTATAATTATGTGTTTTGATGTATACTTATATGTGTTTTGTTGTATAGCTATATTTGTTGAAAAAAATAGGAGATTTTGTTGTATACTTATATGTGTTTTGATGCTTATTTAGTTAAATTTTACCATATGTTTTTATATATTCTCGTTTCGATACTTTATTCTTGGTTTTTGTGCCAGGTGATGTTTTGTCAATCATAGCTAAAAAAGGTAGAAAAAGTGAACAACGCGTCGAGGGCGATTGTATACATACATACCGATTTTATTGTATAGTTAGTCATAGTTTCTTGTATAGGTAGTCCGATTTTATTGTATAGTTACACATAGTTTTTTTGTATAGGTTGTCGATTTTGTTGTACGAGTTAGACATAGTTTCTCGCATACATAGCATGATTTTATTGTATAGTTAGACATAGTTTACTATAATAATTTAGTTAATTGATTTGTGTCTATTAGTTGTTGATTTTTTAATTATTGTCATTTGGTATACCGTAATTATTGGTCCTTGAGAATAATCTGGTTAATTGTTTCCTTAATTCACGGGCCCTCACATGTTTTTGTTTGACAATTGAATATGCAAAGACAAATATGTTAAATATACAAAGATAATAGTGTTAAATATACAAAGTAAATATATATTAAATATACAAGACAATAATGAGCGTGATTTTTATGTCTCTCTCTATAATCGATTTACTAAATCCACGGTCCCTACATGCTAATGAGCGTGATTCTCTCTCTCTCTCTCTCTCTCTCTCTTTCTCTCTCTCTCTCTCTCTCTCCATATATATATATATATATATATATATATATATATATATGACTGATTCCTTGATTCACGGTCCCCAAATATTTTTGTTTGACCGATTTAATATGCAAAGAAAATTATGTTAAATATACAAAAGAAAATAGTGTTAAGTATACCGCAAATATATGATAAATGTACAACATACCGCATGGCAGCACATGCATGATTTTTTCTCTCCAACGTGATTTTCTATTTCCTCACGTGATTTTCTCTCCTAATAATCGATTCCATATTTGGATGGTCCACATGTTTGTTTTGATAGTTTTACCCTTTCTTGGATTTAATTAAATGGTTAATGTATTATTATCCCAAATTATTCCTAGCATTTGATGTAAATGGGGAGGGTTGAGATTAGTCCACACTGCCTCACCATAAAATGTGGTCTCATTGGATCGATCCTCCCTATATATATATATATAAAAATATATATATATATATATATATATATATATATATATATATATATATATAAAGGAGAGGATCATGTGAGACTATAATGAGGTGACACCGTAAGGATACATCTACAAAGATCCAAAATAATAATGGAAGGCCAAGATATAGCAAATTTTTAAAGAATTGGAAAATAGGAAAAACAAAATTTCCGGGGTATAATAGGCGGCGGATGATTAGTCCAAAAATAATTGCCAAGATATTTAATGCTAATTGTAAGGAATGAAATATGTTTTGATCACGTATCTTAAAATCACGCATACACCACCTCTTTCTCCTCCTCACGCCAAAACCCGCAGAACTAGATAAACCATCGATATCCATTGAAATCTTCAATTCTACCAAAGCAAAATCATCACATATTGAAGCGCATACATATCGAAAGAATGACTTTTACATATATGTATACATATGCAACATCGTATACTAAATATACACAATATGATACTAAGTATGCATTACTTTTACATATATGTAAAAAGAACACAGAAAGAGAAAAGCCTACATATGCATAAATAAATAGACACATATATATATATATATATATATATATATATATATATATAGGGGAGGATCCAATGAGACCACTTATTATAGTGAGACAATATGGACTCATCTCAACGCCCCTTATCTATATCAATGTCTAAGATAAATAGGGGTTAAAATTACATTAAATATTTAAATAAAGCAAAATAAGGGTATAATTGTCAAATTAACCAAGTGGATGACCATCTAAATATGGAATCGCTTATTAGAGAGAAAATCACGTGGGGAGAGAGAAAATCGCGAGAAAATCGCTACCGAGAGAGAAAATCACGTATGTGCTCGCCATGCAAGACGATTATCAAGTATGTTGTACACTTATCACATATTTGCTATATACTTAACACTATTTTTCGCATGTTAAAATGGTCAAACAAAAATATGTGGGGACCGTGAATGAAGGAATCGATTATATATAGAGAGAGAATCACGCTCATTAACATGTGAGGACCGTGAATTAAGTAAATCACTTGTAGAGAGAGAGAAAATCACGCTCATTATTGTACTGTATATTTAACACTATTATGTTGTATATTTATCATATTTGTACTGCATATTACAATTGTCAAACAAATATATAAGTATACAACAAAACACATATAAGTATACAACAAAAAAAAACAAGTATACAACAACATAAATACATACATAAAAAATTAACTACTTATACAGCAAAACACATCTAAGTATACATCGAAAAACATATAAGTGTACTGAGAATTCTAACCGCCTCTCGTATGCCCTCGTTTTCTCCACGTCAAAGCATCACATTCTTCAAAGAATCCTCCAATTCAAACACATAATAAACAAATCCAACTTCATCAAATTCAAACAATTTTTTTTTTTATTAATTAATCTTTTTTCCCACTTTAACACCACTTTAAATTCTTCACCCTTTGGATTCATAATGACACCAACATTATTTTCAAAGTACCCGTTCATGGTGGATCTCACCAAGAATCGCAGATGATGTCGATTTCTACTCGTCATGGGCGACAAATCTAAAGAAACTCTTAAGTTGTGTGTGCGAGAGAAAATCGAAAAGGTCCTCACTTCAAACTTCTACAAGAGCATGGAGAAAATCCACGAGGAGGAAGAATCGAATCGCCCCGTCGGCTCATCGGTGATGTCTGTACTACGGCGACAACCACTTGGCCATCGTCTTTGCTCCAGCTGCAGGGGAAGACGTCGAGAAATTGATCGGAGAGCACAAAAGTGGATCATAAATTGATTGTTCTGGACGTCGGGTTGAAACACTGCAGGCTTTGCGTGTGTATTTATATGTATGTAATTACACAATTACAATGTTGCCCTTTTTAGGTTTAAAATAAATCAAAAATAATTATTTATTTGGGTAAATTTCAACCATCTAAAATTACAGATTTGTGGACAGGATTAGTCCACACTGTCTCACTCTAATTATGTGGTCTCATTTGATCCAATCCCTATATATATATAATATGCAACATATGTATAGTAAATATATAGAATATGAGAAAGTTGTTAGATAAATGTTTTTATCAAGATTTTGATGATTTTGTTTAACTGAGTTTTTACACCAAAACAATGTCCCTAAATGTTGTCCAAATACTACCAATTGATTTAAAATATTTTTACTAATTTTTTGGAGTATTTCTTGAAGTTTATTTTTGTCAAAAATCGGACAACACTTCTGTTTTGAGGTCAACCGGTCGCCCTAGAGGGCAACCTGTGCCTGA
This sequence comes from Rehmannia glutinosa, assembly GCA_016081115.2. Lineage (NCBI taxonomy): Eukaryota > Viridiplantae > Streptophyta > Magnoliopsida > Lamiales > Orobanchaceae > Rehmannia > Rehmannia glutinosa. The sequence continues at coordinate 26,834 of JABTTQ020002843.1, forward strand.
AAGTCGAAACTTGAAACAGAAAACAAAACTGGGGATGAAAGAGGCAGGTCGACCGGTGTGGTCGACCGGTGTGGTCGCCGTCGGCCCGATTCGCACTTTGCCCAACTACGAATCATTTCTCTTTATTGAATTTTGAGAGGGCAACCGGTCGATGGGGCGACCGGTCGATCCCCGTCGATCGGTCCCCCTGTGCAAGATAGTGCGATCTAAATTTAAATTTCTATCTCTACGCGACCGTTCAACCTATGTTCTTTGTCAGCAAAATTCAAACCGTTGGACAACCATTATCAGCAAGATTTGCTTTATCAATTTTGTACTATATTTCTACATCTTGTGATCTTCTTTTTGTAGACAAAAGTGAAGATGTATGAGCCTATGTTGGAGATCCAATCTTGAAGACTCTCCTATAAATAGAGGAAGGTTTGAAGCAAACAATACACAACACACAAGCATACAATACAACAAGAAATATGCAAAATTCTCAAAGCTTTCATTTCTACATTCTTGTTGTAATAGCCTAAGTTCTTGCACTTGCACAATCTTGAGGTCTAGGCTTTTTGTTCTTGATTACACTTGCACTCAAAGTTTGTATACTTAATTTATTGAGTTGTAATCTTGAATTTTTCTATCATCCAAAACAAGATATCCTTGTTAGTGTTCTTGTGGTAAGAACACACTTGGGTGATCTTAGGTGTTGAAGAGTGTGGTACTCTTCATAGGTGTTGAAAGAAGATTGAGGTAATCTCCTTGAAGGTGTTGTAAGAAGATTGTGGTAATCTTCAAAGGTGGTGTTGTATTAATTGTGGTAATTAATAAAAAAAAATTCTTTTTGAAATCCATCCCGGAGATACTGGGGTGGTAGAGGATTAGGCCCTAGGTGGGTTGAACCTCTTTAAATCGACGAGTGTTGTTTATTTTCCGCACTTACATTCTTGTCATTTACTTGTTCATTCGAAAAAGAGGGCGATTTGCAAAAAATCGGCATAATCTATTCACCCCCTCTAGATTATCGTAGCCACTTGGACTAACAAGTGGTATCAGAGTCAAACTCTTTGGCTAGCTCATTCCGAGTAAAGAGGAAAGATCCATGGCTACGAATGAAGCTTATCTCACCACCGGCGCCTCCACCAACAAGCCACCACTATTCGACGCCAACAACTATGCATTTTGGAAAGACCGTATGGAATGCTTTCTACAAGAGTGCGGGTTTGACATTTGGAATGTGATCATTGAAGGAGTTGATCAACCAACCAAGAAATTGGAGGACGACACCATGACTCCTAAACCTTTCAAGGAGTTCGATGAAAATGACAAGAAGGCTTTCTCTCTAAATGGTAAGGCTTTAAATATTTTGCATTGCTCTCTTACCGCCATCGAGTATAATGGTATAAGAGGCATAAGGTCGGCACATGAAGTTTGGGAAAAATTAGAAACCATCTATGAGGGCACAAAGAAAGTGAAGCAAGCAAGAAAAACAATACTTGTGAAAGATTTTGAAAATTTCAATATGCATGATGGTGAAAGCATATCAAAAATGGTGGAAAGGCTTGACAACTTTGTCAATCCTCTTGTGGCTCTTGGAAAGGTCATCTCTGAAGAAGACAAGGTGACCAAGGTGTTAAACGCCCTTCCCGGCTCATGGTCCAAAAAGGTGACGGCTATCACGGAAGCACAAAATCTCGAGGCACTCAAATTCGATGAGCTCATCGGGAACCTCCTCATCTATGAAGTCTATCTCAAGGAGAGGAAAAATTCCAAACCATCCATCAATCAATCAGGTATGCAAAATATTCCTAAAGGTCTTGCATCTTCTTCTAATAATGCATACTACGATATTGATGAGGATGATGAGGAGACGGCCGCACTTGTTCGTAAATTTGCAAAATTTGTGAATAAAAATAAGGTGAGAAAACCAAGAGACAACTCGTGTTTTAAATGCGGAAAATCCGGGCACTTCATAGCCAATTGCCCAAAACTAGAGGAGGAAGAACAAAGAAGAAGAAGCCTTTTCCGAAAAAGAAGGCTCTAAATGCGGAAGTCAAAACTTGGGATGAGCTACTTGAAACCACCGACGAAGAAGGAGAATCCAAATATGGTCTTATGGCCATAGACGACGAAAACAACGAGGTACGCTCTAATGCTTCATCCTCTTCCTTAGTTGATGAATTGCAATGTGATTTTGATGAATTACAAATTGAATTTTAAAATTTGATTGTTAAATACAATACTTGGAAAAAAGGAGCATAAAGAGCTTAAAATTGAAAAGAAAAATTATTTACTTCTTATGAATCTCTTGATAAAGCTCTTGCTATTACTTTTACTAGAGTTCATACTCTTGAAACCAAAAAAGAATCGCTCACCAAAGATCTTGAATGTTTGAAAAGGATGTGCATCGTTTTAACTTAAGTACAGATAAAGTTACAAAAATTTTAGATGCACAAAGAGGTGAGCATTCTAAATTAGAACTTGGCTATAAACCTTTTCAACCTCTTTCAAAGAAAAAAGACCAAGGTCCGACTTTTGTACGTGCTAGTAGTGCCCATAATCTTATTCGTTTTTATTGTGGTAAAGTTGGTCACTATGTTAGTCATTGTAAATTGAAGAATAATTTTAGCTTTGTTTGGAGACCCAAAGGTCTCAAGGCTAACCCCTATGGACCCCAAAGCTATAGGTACCTAAAAATAATTATTTTGTAGGTCATAGGGGCTATAACAACTATGGAGGATTCAAAATGGCTCGTGGACAGTGGGTGTTCACGCCATATGACCGGAAAGAGAGAACTTTTCACCAACATCAAGCTCCAAAAAAAAGGTTATAGTGATTCGGATTATGCAGGAAATATTGATGATCGTAAAAGTACTTTCGGATCATGTCAATTTTTAAAGCTATTGCCTAGTTTCTTGGTTTTCAAAGAAACAAAATTGTGTTTCACTTTCAACGGCCGGCCGAATATATTTCCGCGCTTTTTGTTGTACTCAATTGCTTTGGATGAAACAAACTTTAGCGGATTATAAATGTTCTTTTGAAAGTGTTTCTATCTTTTGTGATAACATATCCGCTATAAATATTGCTCAAAACCCGGTTCATCATAACCGTACTAAACATATTGAGATTCGACATCATTTTCTAAGGGATTGTGTTTCAAAACGAAAAATTGAGATATCTTTTGTTCCATCTCAATATCAATTGGCGGATATCTTTACAAAACCGCTATCTTCCGAGACTTTTGCCTCAATACGAGCTCGGTTAGGCATAATGCATACTGAATAAGGTCTATGATTTCAATTTGCATGTTTTTAAAACTTATGGGTGAAAAATCGGATTTTTGGTGTAAAATTCGGACGTAAAAAGAATCGGTGTGTTCGTGCACTCGGTCGACGGCATGGTCGATCGATTCGAGGACCGGTCGCCCTCACCGTCGACCGGTCGCCCTTGATGATTTCAGACTTAAAAATGGTTCTGTCCTTTCAAACGTCATTTTGGATATTTTCTTTCAAAATCGAACCCCTTTGCATTTTTCACTCAAAATTCACTCAAAATGATTTTCTTCTTATAAAATCTATAATTTTGAGTTTATGTAACTTCTATGTCATCCATTTCATCCGACTTCTCCGATCAATTGGTAAGAATTTCTCCTTTTAATCTCAATTGGGTTGAACCTTTAAGAATGTGCTTGTATCTTGCTATTTTGATGAAATTCTTGTATTAGTATGATGTGTATGTTGATTGTTGATGGATGAACGTTGTATAACTGAATTTGGTGATGAATTTTTTTGGCTTAAATGAAATACAAAGTGTTATATATCTCTTGTTTTCTTCGACGCACGCCAAGTGTTCGACAAAATGTTTCTATGAAAAATTCATCACCTACATGATTCTCTTGATTTGAAAAGTCTTATAAGTTTATAGAGATCATGTTTTTATCAATCAAATGAGCTTTTGCAAATCAAATGAGCAACTTTTCCCTTTTTATTTGGAATTTAAGCTTAAATTTTCAAAATGCTCGATAAAACGATTAAATTGCGCACTTTGATATAATTGTATGATATTTTTATCGTGCTAACATTCTTTTTGATGATTCCAAAGGGTGAGAAACAGGAAAACGCTCATACGCTCAAAGAAGCGAAAATAAGCTCGCAAGAAAAGCTATAAGCTAGTGTTCTTAAAAGCCAAAAGCTGTGAAATACTTAGTCCATGTGATGTATTATGGAATTTTATGCTTAACTAATGATGTCTTTGTGACAGGGGAGCTTTTAAACTCATGAAATTCAAGCTTTTTAGCTTGTAGTTGTTTGCTTCTACTTATTTTTGTGATGCATTTTGATAGGGGGAGCTTGTGCAAAAATATTTTGAAAAATCTTTGCTCCTATCCTTGTATGTTTTACTTATGGTAAATCTTGCTTGTAATGGATTGATGTTTTAGACCGAAAAATTTGTTTTGTTTTTAAAATCGATCTCCTAAAATTGTTTTGGTTTGTAATCATCAAAAAGGGGGAGTTTGTTAGATAAATGTTTTTATCAAGATTTTGATGATTTTGTTTAATCGAAGTTTTTACACCAAAACAATGTCCCTAAATGTTGTCCAAATACTACCAATTGATTTAAAATGTTTTTACTAATTTTTGGAGTATTTCTTGAAGTTTATTTTTGTCAAAAATCGGACAATACTTGTTTTGAGGTCAACCTGGCCGCCTAGAGGGCAACCCGTGCTCGAAAGTCGAAACTCGAAACAAAAAAACAAAACTGGAGATGAAAGAGGCAAGTCGTCGGCCAGGTCGACAGTGGTGTCGACCGGTGTGGTCGCCCGATCGACCGGTGCCTGCACTTTGCCCAACTACATAATCATTTCTCTTTATTGAATTTTGAGAGGGCAACCGGTCAGACATAGGGGCGACCGGTCGGACCCCCCATCGACCGGTCCCCCTGTGCAAGATAGTGCGATCTAAATTTAAATTTCTATCTCTACGCGACCGTTCGACCTATGTTCTTTGTCAGCAAAATTCAAACCGTTGAACAACCATTATCAGTAAGATTTGCTTTATCAATTTTGTACTATATTTCTACATCTTGTGATCTTCTTTTTGTAGACAAAAGTGAAGATGGAGGAGCCTATGTTGGAGATCCAATCTTGAAGACTCTCCTATAAATAGAGGAAGATTTGAAGCAAACAATACACAACACACAAGCATACAATACAACAAGAAATTTGCAAAATTCTCAAAGCTTTCATTTTTACATTCTTGTTGTAATAGCCTAAGTTCTTGCACTTGTACAATCTTGAGGTCTAGGCTTTTTGTTCTTGATTACACTTGCACTCAAAGTTTGTATACTTCATTTATTGAGTTGTAATCTTGAATTTTTCTATCATCCAAAACAAGATATCCTTGTTAGTGTTCTTGTGGTAAGAACACACTTAGGTGATCTTAGGTGTTGAAGAGTGTGGTACTATTCATAGGTGTTGAAGGAAAATTGTGGTAATCTCCTTGAATGTGTTGTAAGAAGATTGTGGTAATCTTGAAGGTGGTGTTGTATTAATTGTGGTAATTAATAAATTTTTTTTTCTTTTGAAATCCATCGTGGAGATATCTTTGGGGTGGTAGAGAATTAGGCCCCAGGTGGGTTGAACCTCTTTAAATCGACGAGTGTTGTTTATTTTCCGCACTTACATTCTTGTCATTTACTTGTTCATTCGAAAAAAAGGGTGATTTGCGAAAAATCGGCATAATCTATTCACCCTAGATTATCGTAGCTACTTGACTAACAAAAGTATGCATAATCGTACGTATGCAATTAATATATAGTAAATATGCAACGTATGTATACTAAAGATACACAATATGATACTAAGTATGCATGACTTTTACATATATGTAAAAAAACCCACGTAAAATCAATCGCACATAAAAAGGACTACATATGCAATAAATATATATAAAATATGCAACATGTGTATATATTAAATATACAAAATATGAGAAAGTATGCATAATTATGTAAGTAACTATGCATTGTTAGAAACTATCTATTCAATGTACAAAAACTAAATATGCAGTATATTATACCCAATTATGCAAAAATGTCATAAACTATGCAGCAAAATCAACTAACTATGCATTGTCTAGAAGTTATCTATGCGGTGTGTAAAAACTAAATATGCAGTACATTATACCCAGTTGTAGCAATAAGTGTCATAAAAACAATGCAACAAAAAACAACTAATTATGCATTATCTAATAACTATTTAAGCAGCAAAAGAATATTACCTATGCTGGATCCCGAAAAACTAATATTGGAAAAAAAACCCTAAAATCACTCCATTAAATAAAGCAGTTATAATTGCATCCCATCAAATGCGGTTACAAGAAATCAAACGACTCCAAAAAAATATGTCCTTTTAGACAATTACCACTATACCTTTAATTGGATTAAAAAAAGAAAAATAACCTAAAATGAAAAACAATCCAATCCATCCAAAAATTAAATCAACGGCTAAGAAGTGTCCCTACGGCCTCACCTAAAGGGATTGGTCTTATTTGAACCAATCCATATATATATATATGTATATAGGAGAGGATCAAGTGAGACCATGTCTCTAGGTGAGATACAACGGACTAATCTCAACCGCCCCCACTATTAATCAATGGGTATGATTTAATGGATAAAAAATATATTAAAATATTAATTTAATCAATATAAGGGTAGTAGGGTAAAATAACATAACAAGTTAGTTACAAAAATAAAATCAAATCTCTTTCTCTTTCATACATTTCTCAATTTTCCCAATCTCACGTCTCTCTCTCTCTCTCTCTCTCTCTCTCTCTCTCTCTCTCATTCCTCCATTAACGCAAATAAAGAAAACTGTGAAGAACTCGAAAATTACAGATTCATGAAAATTACGGAGAAAAAACAAGAAAAATCGGTGCAATATTACGGAGAAATAACGCAGTGAGTTCGAAAACTAAATATGCAACAAAACTCAACTAAATATGCATTATCTGAAAACTATCTATGCAGCGTAAATAAACTAATATGTAGTACAATATATCCAATTATGCAAGACGTCATAAACTATGCAACAAAAACAACTAACTATGTATTATCTAGAAACTATTTATGCATTCTCGAATAACTAAATATGCGAAGACATTATGTAACATCCCATTTTTATAATTTCCAAAAACAATATCCCATTTTCATAACTAAATATACATTATATTGAACCTATTTATGCGTGTGTAGTATAAATACATATGCAAAGATGTTATATTCAATTATGTCTTGTTTTCGTATAATGATGCCAACAAAATAACTAAATATGCATTATTTGATGTCTAATTATGCAAAGAGTAGAAGAACTCTAACTATGTTGAAAAATAAAAATATTTGGAAAGAAAATAGGTTCCTTAAATTCCGCCACAAAATCCTAGCAGTGTCAATTTCAAACCCATAAAATCCGCTAAGACCACTAATTTGAATTACAAAATTACAACCTTACCATTAAAATCGGTGAAAATTAGGAAATAATTAAAAACTGAATTAATCACATCCCTTCATTTTTAAGATCAATGGGTAAGATGAGCCCACACTGTCTCATCTAGGAGGGTAGTCTCATTTGAACCAAATCCTATGTATATATTTATATATAATGTGTTATATTTGTAAATTTTGTAAAAGAAAATAATAGTTGGTTGTCAAAAAAAATGCTTATATATAGATTGAGGCTTATATAATATTTATTTGGAAAAAAACAATTTCCAAAAAGCCAAAAAAGGAGGAAGATCATCTAATATTTCTCCAATCTCTAGAATATCGTCTATCTTTTTCTCTCGCATACAACTGGGGATCGCAAAGAATCGATATCTTGGTAGAAAGAAGTTTTTTAAACGAAATTGACAAAATCATACTTGCAATCAATCGTGTCCTAATAAAGATTGAATGTGTTAGCAATTTTATTCATTGAAAATGAGATGTTGGAAAAGGTTGATTTTGAAGACCTTATGATGATTTGGCTTCTCAAAATGCTAGAAGATCTAGGTCTTTTAAATAATTATTTAATACCTATTTTTTCTTTTTTGTTTGCAGGTGGTGCATTATTTCAAGTTTCAATATATTGGATGATCAAAAATGAAAAAAATATTTGTGTACTATTCTTATTTTTATATCTCTATAAAGACCTTTTTGTTTCCTTTTATAATGGGCTCTCGAAAGGTTAGGGCCGAACGTGTAAAAGAAAATACAGCAACACCAAAATATCAAAAATTCAATTCCAACCAGTTTGATCAATTTTAACCGATTTTAACATGTATAACCGATTTCGTCTGTGAAGTGTGAACAAAATTGTCTACAGATTGTAGATAATCGGATCGAATTGATTTTACATACTTCAGTTTGATCCCGTTTCTTATATAATGTATCTGATTGAAAGTCAATTTGACAAAAATAGTTCATTGACCATTTCATATATATAAGTGGGATTGAAGCCTTATTTTTTTCCTGTATAAGATTAATTAGACTATACAATGATAATAAAAATTGATTTTGAAAAAAAAATTGATTCAATCGAAGAAACTGAAAACTTAATCTAAGTGGTTTTAATCTCAATCTTTGGGCACGTGACTTACTGGTGGCAGAAAGTTTCAAAATCAAGAATCATTATTGTGCAATAGATGAAAATAGAAAGATGTCCAAATATTAAAGTCTTTAACAGATTTGAGATTTGTCGCTGACACCATAAACTGACTGGGCATTCAATCTTCCCATGTGACTTGTGACCAACGAATTTATTTGGTCATACATTACTATAACCATAATTAATGTGTCAAAATAAAACAAATAATTTAATACCTATTTATACCAACACTTTGCTGTTTCGGTTAATTAACCTTTATATATATACATTAAAGACATATTAAACCATTAAACCATTTTTTCATGAAACAATAGTATATGAAAAACTCAAAACGGAAAAACATTACAACCGAAGTCCACTAACTTAATGTACCTTTTGATAGGTTTCTGGAGAAACCAAAAGGAATACGAGAGCACCACACCAAAAAGATTTGACTCAAAAGAATAAACAAAGTCCCAGCGAATAGTAATAAAATATAAGAATTGTTTGGGAAAAGTGACCCGGGAACGTGAGAGCTAAAGCAAAAGATCCACTAGCTCAAAATCTTCCCAAGACAATGCAATCCCTAGAGAACTTCCAAAATCCAAACCTTCCTGTAAAAAGAGATCTTAGTTAAGACATGCACTAGTTTATTAGGACTTAAATCATACTTTGGTGGAAAGAAGAATATTGAACTTGGTAATATAAGTATGCATTCCAAAGGATTTTTGTTTTGGAGCATTTTGTCAAACATCAAAACTTGAATGGATTCAGATCTTAATCAATTTTAGATTAGTGAGTATAACCCATTAAATATATTTTATAATTTTATAAATATTTTCACATTTTTAAAAGTTCTTAAAAATTGTTTTCAAAATATACTATTGCTAAAAAATATATAATAATAATAAATTTAAAAGTATATAGAAATAGTATAGAGGTGGGTGGATTTAAAAATACATAATCAAGACCCATCCCAAATTTATTTATAATTTTAAAATATGTCCCAAATAGGGTTGATTTTGCAATGGGTATGACTCTAAACTCGCCCTTTTATAATTCATTGAAATTGAACGAAAACATATGTGAAAAACTCGAAATCACTAGTTAAACTATATGTAACAACTTTTGATAAGGAAATTACCATATTGACCTCTACTAGGTCGAAATTACCACTTTGACCTTGTCTCGTTTAAAATTACTAAAATGCTCTCAAGATCGGGGTCTTTCTAGATAGGCTCCCGACTGCACTGAAAGTCCAGTTCATGTCGCCGCGAGCCCTCCACCTTTGCCGATGAGGCGAGCCGCTCTCCGATCATTACACGTGTACAAATATCCGCATTTCAGTGTTATAAATATGACACAAAAGCTAATATAAAAGGTAATTTGTCATTATTCCTAGATAACCTCACTCCTTAGTTTCTAAGTACCTCATTACCTAATCTAACTTAAGCATCGGACCCCAACTAGCCTTAATAGGTGTTATGTTTGAGTTTTTCGAACAAACTACTTCACCTTGCTATTTGTTTCCCGAGGTTAAGTACATATGGTTTACTTCCTAAATCATCTTTAGCAGTGCAAAATGTGACAATTACAACTAACTATTCGTGCAAGTTGTCTAGGACTAGATAAATAGAGCAAAAGTATCTATTCTCCGATTATTAGATTAAATACCTCGGCTCGTCCTTGTCTGCCTTTTCATTTTAGATACAGAAACAAATAAAATAAAAAAGAATAGGTTCTTTGAATCTTATTGAATATGTCACTCCAATTTGCAAAGTATGAAGCAATTCAATTGATCAATCGAAAAATATCAATAGCTGGACCATGATTGATTACAACGTTCAATCAATAATATCTGTTACTCTGTTACTCGACGAGCTAGATTGAGTCTTGCCCATAGGGCCTGGAGTCCAGGCTGGCCCAGCAAATGAGAGGTCAAAGTCATGGGGCCTATGGAAATATGGGCCTGACATCAGAGGTGTCGATTATTTATTGTCCCCACCAATTTTTTCCTGCAATACTATCTTTTTTAAAAATCTTGACACGTGTTATTACTTTTTAAAAAATTTGATAAAATAAAAGTTTTAAGTTTTAACCAATTTTATTTTACATGTATAATTTGAAATTATTGGAATCCATAAGTTATTCTAAAATAATCCAAATAACTACAAAAGTAATTTTATTCGTACTACTAAATTAATGGAGTCTTTAGTGTTTGCAATCACTAAAAACAAGTTCTTCTCAACTTTTGGGTACCAAACATTGTTTAGTGTTTGCATGTACCAACTTTTACTTTGGATTATGCTTTATTTGATCAAGACATAAAAGCAGAGAAATTGATGGTTTAGATTTTTCATTCTATTTCTAGTTTGATTTTTACTAACAAATAAGCACATTTACAACTTTTCCACTAAATTAAACACTCACAACTTCTTATTATCAATTTCTGGTTTTATTGGCAAATACTACAATTTTTTTATTCTCAACTATTTTTGTTTCTGCTTCAATAAATCACCTTTTGTAAAAGTAGAAGTTTTCGTACACTCTCCCTGAGTCTATACATTATATATAAATTTATCAAAGTTTAAAATTTCATCCCCAACAACTATAAATCGTCTATTAAATGATTGGAAATCTCTTTATTTATTATTGTAATTAAAAACTATAAGCTTGGCTTCTATAATTAAAATTAATTTCGAGAGAGTTGATATTAGAAAAAAATCTTATTAATTTTTAGCCACACCTGTAACACGAAAAACATTGAAAACAACAACATTCGAGACGTCAATGTAATTATGGATATGAACTCCGTAATAAAAATGACATTTTGCCGAACTCTAATATTGATATGCATGCACACAAAATATCAAGTAAGAAATTATGCTGTGACCATAATGATTCAAATCTAGGAATCTGATATGTGGGCATCAGAAAACTTGACAACACTTATTAATAAAGAAAATTGGGTCCATGTAAAGCTTACATACACGTCTCTTTCCATCAAAAGGTTTTGGGTCCAATAACTTTCAACATAGCTGACTTCAAAGGTAGTATATAATTACAAAAATTACTCCTCATACATAGCCTAATAAAAAAATAGTACAAAAATTTTTATTTTACATCTACGTAAATAATTTTATTACTAAAATTTATAAAGAACTTACATAATAAAAATATTATTTCCTCTATATTATGGGGTAAAAATGTAATTCCCATTTTTCATATTTAAATGCATTATTTTTATTATTATTGACTTACAGGAATTAGTATGCAAGTCGGCCCACTAAAAGAGCCTAACAACAGCCCACATAGCTTTAACAGCCCATGTCCCACGTATAAATAGTCACCTCCTTAATTAATATTTCATTAAGTATTATAACGCTAATTAACTCATGTGATCCGGATGATTATCCTACACTCGATGGCTCAAGTATCGGAAGCGGCTTCTCGGGATACACACGGGACCTTCTAACCATGTTTGTGTGTTGCAGACTAGTTCCTACACGTGGATTGAACTTGGACAAGTCGATACCTCACTGGATTCTCATAACTCGAGTGAGTTGCACGGATTATTGCAAAGATCACCCTAAACTATAATGATCAAATACCAACAAGTCACCAACACTTTTTAGTTTAGTTCGACGTAAAATCGCATGTATTTACCGACGATTTCAGCTTTTTTTAGTAAACACTAGTTTCGATTATCTTAATATTACATACTGATTCTCTGTGGGTATATTAACTTTTTCTTGTAGTGTTTAGTTATCATTCAAAATTACATATAACATCCTTAAAGTGTTACAAACACTTCTTTAGGATTTGTATTTACATAGCTAACAAAAATGTGGCCTCTTGAGGCAATTTGTGAGAGAGACGCAAATGTCATGAGACATTTATAATTTTAAAAGATATATATTTTTTTCTTTTTGTAGTTAGACTACCTCATGGGTGATTTTGTAATTAATCCAAATATTGTTGAGTATTGGGGCTAAGTTGTAATTTTGATGCGTAACTATAGAGGGATGGTGAAATTAGTCTCATAAAAATATATTTTGTAGAAAATTCATGAAATTAAAAAATTCGTGAATTGGGTCTCTCTTTTCCCTGTAAATTGAATATTTTGCCACAAAATGTCATGTGAGCCCCAATTTTTGACTGATTTTGAATTTTTGGTGGCAAAAATCAACGCACGAGTATTTTTCTATTTGCATGTTTTTCATTGAGGCGGATTGGCGCATTGAGAAAGAGCTTTGTGTTTATATTTTGGTTATATAACTGAAAGTTTACAATGTAATTTATAAAATAATGGCAAGTAATGCCGTATTCTGAAGGATTGATATTCAAAACACTTGGCTATAATAACATCACATTCCAATTTTAGAGAAATTGAATCAACATTAAGACATCGTTTAAGCATAGACAAAAGTTCTTAGACATAGAAAGAAAACTCCTTCTTGTCAAGATGGATTCTCCTTCCAAGCCCTCGAAGCTCTTGTGCTCCCGTAGATGCGAAAGTCTTGTGATATTCTTCGCGACCTAGCCTTTTGCTCTCGAATCTCTTCGATTCCTTCGTTCTCGTGTTATTTGATGTGTTTTCTCCGTATGAAGTTGTATATTTTCGTGCAAGCCATGAGTCCCTTTTATAGATGCTTGGAGAGATCACTTGTAGAGTTGGAATGGGAAGCAAACTCAAAAACACGTCAAACACAGTCCCGCACGGCCTGGCCGTGTGGCACCACGCGACCATGTGGTGTGTTTTTCACCCTCCAGACGCCCGTGTGAGATCACACGGCGAGGTGGTGGTGCGATGCAACCTCTTTCCCACACAGTCATGTGACTTCACATGGTCCGGCCGTGTGGGCATGGCTCCGTCATCTATTTTTGCCCTTCTTCACGGTTGTGTGGTTTCACACCAAACATTTTCACACACGGCCGTGTGACACCACAGGGCCCAACCATGTGAAGTGGTTTTGTTCACTTTCTTTGTTGTTTTGATCTTCTCTTCACATTCGTCAATCTTAATTGGGCATTCCAACCGATATTTTTTCATTTTAAGCTCCGTTTCTGCAAGAATTACAATAATACAGTTTGTATCATGTCTGCAACCGCTTCCATCGCGCGTTGCGGCGCCGCTCCCGGGTGGCGCGCACACCGAATTTTTCCTTTGTACAATATTTGACCCCGTGCTGCAAGGGCGTGGGGTTTTTTTGCCGCGACGCTTGTTCGTGAACCATATTTTCCTCTTTTAAACTTTTAAAATGCGATTTTCACCTTCCAAACATGTTTTCACTATTTTCAACCAAGGTACTAGAAATCGCTAGCGCTAGTCGGGCAAGAATCGGGCGCTAGGCCGCCTAGACAGCGCCTAGAAAAACCCAAGTTTTTCTTTTTTTTCTTTGTTTTTGAATTTTTGCCGATTTTTGGCCGATTTATTCCGACTAGACCGCCTAGCCGATTTGTTTCCGATTTTTGCCGATTTTTGGCCGCCAGGCGCCCGCCTAGCCCGCCTAGCCGATTTTTGCCCGAATCGATTTTTTTTTTTTGCCGATTTTGGGAAAATCGGATCGGCTAAGGGCGCCTAGCGCCTAGTCGGCGCTAAAGGCGCTAGCCAGCCGATTTTTACAACACATTGTTTTTCGACCAATTTCGGCTACCAAGACATGTTCTAACTCTTAGACGACAACTAATGACATGAACTCAACTCAAATGATACTAAAATATCCGAAAAACAACTAAAAATCTTAGTCTAGAACACTCAATACATCGGTAGATAAAACCAACTTAACAAATACCCCCAAACTTAGACGTTTGCTTGTCCTCAAGCAATTACGGACTCTAAAAAAAAAAAATCAACAAACAAGAAGGAAACAAACATAAAGACAAACTCAACCAGACTAACCGCAAAAACTCATTCATCTCAAAATTCGTTTCACGTCCAATCAAGCATGTATTTTAACAATGTGATCATGAGTGTGTAATATTCATGCCAACTCCATTTTTATTATCCAGATAGATTCACGCAATCAAGTGTTTTCAAGACAATCCACTTTTCGAATATAAAGATGATATGCTTACCGGAGTCCATAGCTTGTCTTTCACACTAATCTCCACTAATGTAGGCTAATGTAACACGAGGATCATTAGGACTTTCAAAGCTTGTAATGTGGGCTTAGGGTAAGGTAGGAAAATATAGGATTAAATGGCTCAAATCACCCAAACACATAATTATCACTTCAAATCACCAATTAGCAACTACTCTTCACTTCTTGACATTCCTAATGTTCTCACTTTGTGAACATCCAATCCCGCCTGAATTTGTTTTTCCGGAACCACCAAACTTATTCTTTTGCATACATGGGATTTCATATTTTCTTTTCTCGGGCAACTTTATGAAATTAAACACATACCCTTCTCATCATCTCCTTCTCAACCTTCAATATTTTTCTATACTTTGTGTGTATGAGTGATGGGTAATTAGAATTTTTATATTTAGGCTCTTGGTATTAGATTGGTTGTCAAAGAAACGAGTTTATAGGCTCAAAGGGGGACACTAGGAGAATATAATATAAAGGTAGGTATTTTAGGCTCTAGCTTGTTCAAAGACGACCTAAATCACTTCTTTAATGTTACTTCGCCAGATTTCGCCTCCTAGTGATCGACAAGTTATAGAATTCGATGGGATCATACAAGAAACACTCAATTGCATAAAATCATCCCCAAATAAATCAACAGAGAGTTAAGCACATAGATGGAATTAATGGAAGAAGAATAGATCACAGTTCAAACACATGCTCTCTTGATCGTTCAACTCATATTCAACAAATTAACTTAGTCATGTAGTTTCACAGTTTTACAAACGACCTAACTCGACTTTGGACTTTTTTTTACTCAAGACTCGACTCGATAAATAAAAATAGAAAGACTACTACACCCCCAACTTAAAACGACATGGTCCCCATAGAGAGGTGATAAAAGTACTCACGATAGCCGGGGACTAAGACTCTTCATCCGAGTCATGTGGCGGAATGTAGGTGATGGGTCCCGGAGACGGTGGTGCAGAAAGGAAATCGAGGATATAACTATCCAAAGAATCTGCGTAAGGACCCTGTTGTGCTCATTCTCATATTCCTGCCGGGCCGAACCCTCGCCGGTGCTGGTCTTCCTGAAAAGCCACGGCTAGACGACGATATGCTCACCGCATTCCCACAACTCCCACAATCGTAGGTAGTACTCATACATCGGGTCGGCCTGGAGTGGAGGAAGGGTGGGATCGCTCGGCAGGTGAAGAGGAAGTACCTCGGGATGATAGGAATGGGATGGTGCGTCGGATGCAAAAGAAGCGGGAGGAGCGTGATCGTGGTCTATAATGTATCCTCGCCCCGAGGATCAAGTATAACATTAGTAGTATCCTCATAAGCCGCAATGGTGCCCGAGTCAATTGGCGCCTTACGGTGCTCCAAGGGCTCATTTTGCCCCAAAACAATACCTCAGCCCAAACCAAGCCGCAAATCGTCCTGGCATACACATGTCCCCCGCATCTGCGTTGGCGAGCGACACGATGAATAGAGGCAGAGAATCACAACGACGTCTAATCGATGCCATGGATGATATCATAAAGCAATCGAGTGCAGGAGGCATAACGTCATTGAGATGATTAGTCGACATCAAGCTATGGCAAATGAAGTGGTATCATGCACGACCATAACGACTCAGTGTCGTGTGTGAAAAAACTAGTGCACCCCACCTTCTCGGGAAGGATGCCATTCAGTGCCCGGTGACAGAGGGACTGGAAAGACATATATAGAGATCTGTCTCACCAGAAGAAAGTATGAGAATCGGGCTGTGATCAACCTCGGGTAAAGAATAGTACTCCGAATGGCCTTAGGGGTGCAAGAGATCCGTTGTCCATGTAGATATACATTTGTCGGATCCTCATCGGGATCATTAGCATTGGCATAGAATTCTTGACAAGTATCAATGCGAATGGTGGGGGTGGTGCACACAACCTTTGCCAATGGCACTCTTGGATCATGCACGTGGATGACCATCATGTGGTCCCATTGGAACCTCCGCTCGGCATTGATCCGCCGAGTCATTAGTTTGCCAAAAAATTTGTTCTGTGCCGCTTCGCTAACAAATTTGTTCGTGTTGTAGTCCACCGAGGTGGATGCCTTTATTTGCTTTTAACCTTCATAGTCCTTCCCATGACGACCACCTAGCAAAAATGAACACCCAAACAAAACCCGTGGAAACATGAAACTCGGTGAGGGTGAATAATCAACAAGCAAGGTAGTTAGAAAAATGCACCCAAACGTATGAATTAGCTACATGTCGAGACTACAAGCATAATCATGCAAGATGGCACTTCAACAATGTAAAAATCTCAATGGGACATTTTATCAAACACCTTGTATGCGTGAAATTGGGAGAAAATGATGAATGCAATTTTAGTACAAATCAATCCCAAATATTCACTCTCAAACCTAGTTCTAACATGTTCAATCACAATACAATCACAACACAATACAATTAAACATAAATAACTCAACCCATCACAATGCATTAGCACAAAAGAAAGAATTAGGGATAACCATGGGGTAGGATTTTGTAAGCAAGAAACTTACCAATTGATGAGTGGTGAGGATGAAGGTGATGTGTGGGGTGCTAGAGTCCTTCCTTGTGGAGAGGGGAGGGAATTTTTTGAGTTTTGGTGAACAATATGTAATTCCCGCCGCGCTTGAGAGAGGGGGTGTGTGTTGTTGTGTTTAAAAAAACCGAAGCTTGGGGCTTTTTAAAATAAGTTTGGGGCAGGCCTAGCCAGAAATAAGACAAATGGCCAAGTAATTTTGTCCTCATGTACCTTTTTTGTGGGGGCGCTGCTGTGCATGCACCATGCCGGAATTACTACCGGGCAAATTTATTTTTTTTCCTCACCTGCTACACGTTGCAGTAGGTTTTTCGGGCCCGTGCCGCTCATTTTTTCAGTCAAAGCACGTCTCGCACACACAAATAAAAAAGGGTCGGGGTGTGATACAACTTGCTGCTCCTAAAATGCAAAAAAATCAACTATGATGCAATTAAAACGAAAAACTACTAAACTAAATTAATTCTACGAAAGAAATAAAAGGGGGTTCGGATTTGCCTCCCAAGAAGCGCTAAGTTTACAGGTCTTGACTAGACTTTGTTAGATTTAAGATCATTTTATGTTGCCATTTTTTTGTCTTTTCTTTGTAGATTTTGGCATTCTCATAGGCCACATTTCGAACTCCTCCATCTCATCAAGTTGCAATAAATTTATTCTCACTCGCGGCCTTCAAGTCAAAATTCGCTTTTCTTCACGGCCTAATAAGCACGATGCTCTAGCTCGACCGGCAAGTAACATGTTTTCCCAAAAACCAAGCGATACTGGGGACATACCAATAGGCATTTTAAAGGCCGTTCGATATGCCCAAAGTGCATCATCCAACTCGAGCCCATTCCTTGCGACATACGACTTACGATCTTCTCAAGGATCCGCTTTACCTCGCGAGTTGAAATTTCACCTATCCATTCGATTGTGGGTGGTAACCTAAAGCAACCTTGTGCCTTACACCATACTTAGAGAGAAGGTCATTAAACAGGTTCATCGCAAAAATGAGTACCTTCATCACTAACAATAGCCCTAGTGAGTGCCAAAACGAGTGAATATGTGCTTGTGAAAAACTTCAACACTACATTGGCATCATTGGTAGGCGTAGCAATTGCCTCCACCCATTTAGAAACATAATCAACCGCAAGAAGGATGTAGGCATGTCCAAATAAAGGGGAAATGGACCCATGAAGTCAATCCCCAAACATCAAACAATAATTCTACCTCCATCATGTTGGTAAGAGGCAACTCATGGCATCGAGAGATGTTGCCAACTCGCCCGCATCCGTCACAAGTCTACCCAAAAGTGTAACAATCTTTGAATAAATAAGGCCAATAAAACCAGACAGTAATACCTTAGCGGCCATGAGGGTTGGCCTAAAATGACTACCATATGGCGTAATGGCAATGTGTAGAATCTCCTCCACTTCCTCTCGAGGCACACAATGGCGAATAACTGAATCCGCACACCTCTTGAACAAAAGCGGATCATCCCATAAATTCACAAAATCAGCATACCATGGGAGATGAATTTCTCTACTAAAATACGCTCATCCGGGAAAGACTCCTGAATCAGAGCTTCAATTAGCTTGTCGGGCTGTTCTAACCTAGATAAATGGTTGGCGATCACATTCTCGCTACCCTTCTTATCCCGAATCTCAATATCAAATTCTTGAAGATGGAGAATCCATCTAATCAGTCGTGGTTTCACATCTTTCTTCCCAAAGAGTTACCGAATAGTAGCATGATCAGTGTAAACAATGATCTTGGTACCCACCAAGTAAGCTCGGAACTTGTCAAACACAAATACAAATGCTAGCATCTCCTTTTCCGTGGTGGTGTGATTTTGCTGGGCGTCATCCAATGTCCGGCTTGCATAATAGATGGCCTTGAAAATTTTATCTCGTCTTTGCCCCAACACAACCCCTACTGCATAATCACTAGGATCGCACATGAGCTCAAAGGGATGTGTCCAATCCAATACCACTATAATAGGTGCGAGTAAATAAGTGCATTTCTTAATGTGCTCAAAAGCCCGCAAACAAAGATCATCAAAACAAAAAGGCACATCTTTCTCAAGAAGATTATATAAGGGCTTGGTTATTTTTGAGAAATCTTTAATAAATAGACGATAAAAACCAAAGATGCCCTAAAAACTCCTAATCCCTTTTACATTTCTGAGGTGGTAATTTTTCAATCATCACTATTTTAGCCCGATCCACCTCTAATCCCCGCAGCGGACACCCTATGACCAAGCACAATGCCTTCTTTCACCATGAAGTGATATTTTTCCCAATTAAGAACTAAATTTGTGTCTTGGTACCTTTGTAGAACTAGAGATAAATTATGGAGGCACCGATCAAAAGAATTACCAAACACAAAAAAATCATCCATGAAAACCTCCATAATTTCCTCCACCATGCCATGAAAAATAGACATCATACATCTCTCGAAATGTGGTGGTGAATTACACAACCCAAAAGGCATCCTTCGAATGCAAAGGTATCATAAGGACATGTGAATGTTTTCTCCCGATCCTCCGGAGCAATCGCAACTGATTGTAACCCGAATATCCATCTAGAAAGCAATAGTAGTTATATCCCCGCCTATCCAACATCCGATCAATAAAAGGCGGGGAAAAGTGGTCTTTTCGAGTGGCTTTGTTTAGCTTCTTATAATCTATGCACACTCTCCACCCAAATACCATACATGTAGATATTAACTCATTATTGAAAATTTTCACCACATCCATCCCCCATTTTTTCGAACTACTTGCACCGGACTTACTTATGAGCTATCGATATGGAAAAAATGATGCCACTTTAAGCCACTTAAGAACCTCGGCTTTGACTACTTCTTTCATTCACGGATTAAGCTTTGGTGCTCAATAGAGGGATTGTAAGAGTCTTCCATGGGAATTTTATGCATCACTATAGAAGGGTTGATTCCCTTCAAATCGGCTATCGACCACCCCAAAGGCGGACTTATGTTTTCTCAAAATGCGCAACAACTTATCTAACTCTAAAGGGATAGAGAGGTGGAGACTATTACCGGATATGTATCATTCTCACCTAAAAATGCATCTTGGAGATGTGAAGGAAGTTCCTTCAACTCCGGAGTGACCTTCTCGGATTTCTCAATGATCGTATCTCCTAAACTCTCCTTCAAACCTTGCTTGTGTCAACCTGTGTGGCATCAAGAGACAACACGTAATCTAATAAATCAATATCATTGAAATCATAATCCATACATTTCACTAGGGATTGGTGAGACATATTTCCAGTGGATCCACAGTAGCATGTCGAGCTACTTCCGAGTAGGCACATTGCTCCACTACATCTATGAAAGGGCAAGTGTGTTGTTCTTCTTGGAACTTCACCGCATTATAAATGTTGAACATCACTTCCTCTTCATTAACTCACAGAGTCAGTTCACCTCATTGAACATCGATCGATCTGCACGACTAGTGGCCAAAAATGGTCTCCCAAAATCAATGGAACCTCTCGATCCTCCTCCATATCCAAGACAACAAAGTCAACCGGAAATATGAACTTTTCCATCTTCACCAAAACATCTTCGACACGCCTCACAGATATGTAAGCGATCTATCCGCCAATTGTAGGGTGATGGTGGATGGCTTCACCTCTCCAAGACCTAGTTTTCAAAATAGACAAATGCATAAGATTAATGCTAGTACCAAGATCGCAAAGGACTTTATTAAAAATAGAATCACCAATAGTACAAGGGATAGTGAAACTCCACGAATCTTTCAATTTCGTGGTAGCTTCCTTTGAAAAATAGCGCTACATTCTTTCCTCGTAAGCTTTACAGTCTCCAACTCGCCTTGACTTTTCTTTTTGATATCACATCCTTCATGAATTATGCATAATTAGGCATTTGCTCGAGTGCATCAACAAACGGGATGTTGATGTGAATTTTCTTAAAAATTTCCAAGAACTTTGAAAATTGAGAATCTAGCTTCTTTTCTGAAATCTCCGAGGGAATGGGAGTGAGTTAGGCACTAGAACGGCAGAATTAGGAGGAAGCATTTAGGCTTGTTAGCCTCCATTTGCTCGTTGCTCTCGCTTTATCTTCTTCTTGTTTTGACTCCTCCTCAATAGGTAAATCAGAATCGTAAAGCTTCTCTTTGGTGGCATGAGAGGAAGCTTAGGACCATCATAAGCGCACCACTCCTTAATGGATAGCTTTACAATGTTCCTGATTCACCTCAAGATTACTTGGAAAATTTTTTTCTTCTCTTGAGCTTATGGCGGTGGCTAATCGTCCCATTTGGGTCTCCAATGATCTAAGGTGTGTCTCCATAGCAAACATTTTTGTTCCCAAATTGTCAACTGCGTGCATCACTCCTATTCATCCAATTCCCGGTCTCTCCAATAAACGTCATCGAGTATTTCTTCGAGCGACTGCTTTCTTCTCACCTAAAGATGCATTAGAGCTAGACGGATCGAGTAACCTGCAGGTGGATTCAACACGTTTCTATTGTTGTTGTAGAAGAGATTCTCATGATTGCGAAGTCCCTGTGATAATGAGTCAAGAATCGAGTGCCTCGATTGTTAAAAGCCTGGTTATTCACATAGTTAGCTTGCTCGACATCGAATGTTGCAACCTCTTGAATGGCCACCGGCGGTGTCTCGATCATTGTGGTGTTCCACCCGAATTCATGATAGCGAGTTGTTTCGACAATGATGATATCCGAGATGCTAATGCCGACATATGATCCAACTCAAGAACACCAAAGAACTTTCCTTGGTACTAATCTTCGAGAGGGCCATTAATAGTCAGATGTGGCCATTTCTTCAAGAAGAAGTAATGCCTCGATCGGAGTTTTAGCCATCAAAGTGCCCCCCTGCCGCATCTAGTATTGTCCTCGTATGCCCGTTCAAACCATTGTACAAATATCGGACTCTCTACCAGCCCTCATAACCATGTTGCGGGCATCTTCTCAATATATCCTTAAACCGTTCCAAGCTTTATACAGTGGCTCAAAGTCAATCTGTTGGAATTGAGCTATCTCGCTTTTTCATTGGAGCGTCTTGTTGGGAGGGAAGAACTTTGTCATAAATTTTTCTCGCCGATCATTTCGCCTAGTGATACTCCCGTGTGCAAACGATCGCAACCACATGCCTGGCTTTATCTTGGAGTGAAAATGGGAAGATCCTCAATCTAATGACCTCATCGTCACACCATTCATCTTGTTGGTGTCGTAAATTTCCAAGAATATGGCTATATGTGTATTCGGACCATCCACCGGATTCCACCCAAACGATTCTCGTTAAACCATGCTTATAGGGCCCGATTTCAATTCAAAATTTTTCGCATTTATGGGTTAACGACACACTCGAGTAATTATGGTTCATAGCCGGCCGAAAATAATCCCGGATTGCCCTTTCATGTGCCTCAGGCTATGGTGGCACATTCACAACCCAATTTCCGGCGTTCTCATTTTCCCCTGTCTTTCGCTATTGCTCGATTCTCCGCTTTCGCTTTGCTGCTTTGATTGCTTGAAATGTCCTTTCAATCTCTAGATCAAAAGAAAACAAATTAACATCCTTAGAATCTCGCATAAACAGACAAGTCAATGAGAAACACGAAATTATAATTCCTAAACTAGTCTAGATTAGACAGATTAAGACTACTTGGTAATAGTATTAGTTTAAAATAGGATAAAATAATCCCCGGCAATGGTGCCAAAAACTTGATCGAGAAATTCTTACCGCAAGCGCACGGTGTCAAGTTTTAGTATAATTTTGAAAGTAGGTTTATCATCTCCACATGAATTGTTATCGAATTTTATATCGAGTACTATAATTAAAATAGTTTAATTATATCTAGAAATCGAAAAGAGATGAGTGTTTATTAAACTAAATTAAACTAACAATTGGTTCAGAAAAATAATCAAACACTTAAGATAAGAATTCTAGAGGGTTGATTTCACCTAGTTATCCCCTATGTTCTCAATCCAGTTCATTAATCACATGTTGTTAATCTATAAGCCAATATTCCTACCGTTTATCACTTCCTCTTGAGTGCCAAGTGATTCTAGGTTCTAATTCGATTTCAATATCTCAATAAAAATCATAAATTAAACCATAATATACTCGATGAATATTCTATCACATGCTTCAAAAGATTCATAAAACTCTCGGTTCTATGAAACCCAGTTGTGCTATTCTATGGCCGGTGTTTAATTACCTCTCTCGAGTGTCAAATCAAACACGCCAATCAATCTAAACTATTGATCGATAATTGGAGATGCAATCAAATCAAATAGCACAAATAGATTAAATAACATGCGAATTTCATAAATCGGAAATTAAAACATAGGTTCAAACGTAAGTTACATCAATCCCCTAGAAAGATGAGTTTAGCTCATAATGGATGTACAAAAACTCATATAGAATAATTATACATCTCAAGAATTGACAAAGAAAAGCAAAGAAGGAATTGAAAAGAGAAAAAAGGAATTTTCTCTCGTGTCCGGATGAGATGTGCCTTCAATTGCCTTCCCGAACCCTAGCTCCGGGTTTCTTGCCTTCCATTGTGCTTAAAATAATATCCGACCCTTCGTTACATATGCCCTCTTGGTGTATTTATAGGTCAAAACCTCGAAAATCCGTCAAAAAGCCCACAAAATACATAGCTTAGCTTTACCTGGACCGGCGGGCCGCAAAGACCTCCGTCGCAACAGTAGCCTCGCATATCACAAGATCGCTCCATCGCGTTTGTAGCGCCCCAAAATATTTCCATCGCGATTTTTGACCCTCTTTGAACCATATTTTTCCGTTTTTCAACTTCTAAAATGCGATTTTCACCTTCCAAACACGTTTTTTTACCATTTTCAACCAATTTCGGCTACCAAGACTGTTTCGACTGGGACGACAACTAATGACATGAACTCGACTCAAATGACACTAAAATACCAAAAACAACGTAAAATCCTAGTCTAGAATACTCAATATGTCCGTATAAAACCAACTTAATAGAGGTCAATCTTGAGAAGCCCTTTTGAGTGGTACCAATATCAAATTGGATGAGCAAGCTCACCGGGTTGACTTTAGATATGAAAACCTCCAAAATTTTTGCTTTTTTTTATCGGAAGGATTGGGCATGTTGAAAGGGGGTGTCAATTAGGAAAGATGACCTAGTGATGAATAAGCTTGAGGATGGCCAATTTGGCGAATGGTTGCAAGCGGTTGATTTTGGGACGATAAAAGAAATCGAGCTAAGAACAATCCTAAATCTTCTACAAGCGGAAACAAAAGCAAATGGATGAAGTGACAAAGTGGTTAAAGATCCTAAAATCCTTGAAGCTTCAAGAAAATTGGAGAATTCAACCAATATCCTCTTAATGACCTTTGAGAATGAATGTGCTACTCTGGCGAGCGTGAAGTGCTTTAACGTTGGGACAATGAGAAGGATAACTCTAGAATAATCCGAAGAAAGACCCTATCATCCCGCTACTAAGAATAAACATAAGGGGAAGCTAACCTTTCATGAGGTCATGAGGTATGGGCAAAATAAGGAAAATGATATGGTCATTGATCAAGGGAGAACTAACATCGTTGTCAATCCTAAGAGAGAACAAAGATATCCCTTTATGGAAATTCAGGTCACTAAAGAAAACAAGGAATTATTAGGGGAAGGTAACAACAAACAAGGTAGAAAATTGACTAGAAAAAGTGTAGGAAACTCAATGCCTACAAACCAATGGAAATCTCTGTGGATCAAAGCAACAATATTGGGAAGAAAAGAAACTTCGTGCTCATTGTTGAAGAGTATAATGAAAAATCCGAAAACTTCAAGAAGGGTAAAGGCACTATGATGATGGATGAGAACATGGTATCAAATGAGAAGGTGGAGGTGGGCACTAAATGGGCTCAAAGTTGTCAATGAATGTTCGTGTATGGAATTATAGAGGATTGGGAGGCCTCTCTACAATTTCCCAACTCAAGGAGTCCATAAGACTTCATCTCCCGATTTGATTTTCTTGTGTGAAACTAAAAAGAACAATGCATTTGTGAAGATGTGCAACATATTAAATTCAATGATAGATGGTGTAGTGTTGAACCTCTTGGTATTAGTGGTGGTCTGTTGTTGTTGTGGTCTACTAGGATTAAAATCATCAATACCTTTTGTACGCAATTCTATATTGAAGTGGAGTGCTAGTGGGAAGATGTCTCGAAACATTTTGGGTAATATTCGTATATGCTAGTACATACGGATTTTGAGAAAGGATCACCGGAGATTTCTCAAAACGACAAAAATAGTTGGGTTAATTTTGGATTCTTGGTGGGGATTTCAACGACATAATCGATTAGGGGGAAAGAAAGGGGGTAGACTAGGAGTACTTCTAGTTTTTTTGATTTCAATGCTTTTCATTGAAGAAATGGATATGGGTGAATTTAAATTTGTTGCGCATCCTTATTCTTGGTCAAATAATCATGATGTGAAAGGTTTTGTTGAAGAAATGATAGATATGATTTTTCACTCTCCTCAATGGTTGTTGAAATATACGTGAGCCCTTATCCAACATGTAGAGAAACAATCGTTAGACCATTGCCTATTTTTCCTTGATAATAATCCGGTGAGAAAGAAAGCGCAACAAAGATTCACTTTTGATAAAAGGTGGATTCATTTGGACGACAATGAGGACATCATCGCTCTTGCTTGCGAAAGATATTAAGGGAACCCTTTTTTCCAAATTCAGAAGAAAATTGTTAATTGTAGATGGAGCTTATCAATTGGACAAAATCCAAAAGAACCAACCCCGCAAAGAC
Organism: Rehmannia glutinosa; assembly: GCA_016081115.2. Lineage (NCBI taxonomy): Eukaryota > Viridiplantae > Streptophyta > Magnoliopsida > Lamiales > Orobanchaceae > Rehmannia > Rehmannia glutinosa. The sequence goes on from JABTTQ020002843.1 coordinate 52,872, forward strand.
CATTGATAATCGCAAAGAGTCGATTGAATGACCTTAAACAACAAGGTAGCAATGCCGATTGGAAACATGGAGTCACCTCCGGAGTGTATTGGATAAAGCCTATAGGGATGAGGAGAGTTTTTGGAGTCAAAAGGCGAGAATCAATTGGTTACAAGAAGGGGACAAGAACTCTCGATTCTTTCATGCTTGTACGGCTCAACGAAGGAAGAAGAATTATGTTGAAAACCTTGTGAAGGTTGATGGCTCGAAGTGTATTTCTAATGAGGATCTCAAGCGTTATCACCGATTTTTATAATGATCTCTTTCATTCTTCCCACCCACTCCCGACAAAGCAACATTCTTGAGGGGATCCGCAGACGATTTCACCCACAATGAATCAAAGTAGCACTAGCCCCGTGGAGGAAATAGAAAACAAAAGAGCATGTTCCACCTCCATCCCAACAAAGCCCCTGTATGGACGGTATGAATCCTCTTTTCTTTCAACACTTATGTAACATCCATGTAGGTCCCAAGGGGGTGTGAGTAAGGTTTAGAAGGGGGTTGAATAAACCTTACCAACTTTTCGTAAGTTAGTTAACTAGCGAGTTAACAACTCAAATGCACTCGATCGAGTCGTTGATAGAATAACTCATTGTTTAGTCTAATACTTAACTTAATTTGTGATGAGATTTTCAGCGGAAGACTTAACACCCTTGAATTTGGTTTAAGTTTATTTTAACACTTGGTTTTAGCACTTTGTTAAATATCAATTGGATAGAAAATTATCGCAGATATTAAATGATATACAGAAAGTAAATCTTTGAAATGAAAATGACACAATAAATTTTATAGAGGTTCAAGATGGGGTAATTATTCTAATCCTCTCTTCTCCAACTCTGGAGGAATCCACTAAGTATTGGTCGAGTACATAGTGGTTATCACCCGGATGCAAGTCTTGATCACACACGGTGACTTGATCCTTTGGGACTCGATCCGGAGATGCCTTGGTCACACAAATTTGGTCTCGTGACGACTCGGCCTTCTTCACAAGTGTAGCTGCGCTTTGCTACTACATGACTCACTTGCTCAGGTTTCTTGGATTTGATCACAAAGCCCTCCAATAACTTGAGACGGTTCGACCTTGAACCTTTCTACAATCCTCCTTGGAATGTAGACCCATTTTGATTCTTCAAAAGTTTCCTCTTCAACAGTTTGAAGTTGTCTTTCCTTCATGACTTGGTGTTGGATTGATTTCCTTCGAGATTTAGGCTTGAGGATTTGCTTGAATAATTTGAGAATATTTTGCAGTTATAGTTCGAATGATAACTTGAATGTTTGTGGTTGAGTAACCTCTTCTCAAAGTGATTCCTCGTCTTTTATAGTGAACTTTCAAAAATATGTCCGTTGAAGAGATAGGCTGATTTCAAAAGTCACTTGTGTTCGTTGGCTTGTCTTGTTGCAATCTTTGATATTGACATTTCCTCGTATTAAATGAACCTTGACTTTTCAGTCCGACACAAAGTGCGTAGATTCCCATTGGTTTATTTCTTTTGCACACTTGGTCCGAGCACTTTAAGACATTGCGGCATGGAAGTATTACTTATTTAAGTAACCTTCGACTTATGTGCAATGATTCCTTTGATTGTCTTGACTTGATTGCAGTTCTTAACTTCCCAGGTGACTTGAGTCCACTCCCAATCATTGGATGACTCATCCGTCACTTCAAAACTTGAGACTTGGCTATCTTGGGTTGACTTGGTCGACACTTCACACATCTTTATCATAGTTGTTACTCCTTTAGTCGAGTTCTTGTCTTCTCTACCTTGCTATACTCAATTTGCTTCACAATGAGTCTTCATCCCGATCTTGATTGACTTCTTGTATGTCCAGCGTATTTGTCTTGACTCACTAGTACAACCCTATCTATTACAATACAAATTACAAAGAAAATGGGGTGCCAACTTTCTAGTCTAAGTTTTACATGGCATTCACCAAAATCTAAACAATAAATTTCCCAACAATCCCAATTTCATAAAAATAAAAATATACGATTTGCGATTTATTAAAGTATTGAAAAAAAGAAGTCCAAGCTTGAAAATGCATTTGTTAAGGGAAATAAATACTACGACTTGTCAAAAATGCGGAATACTCATGGAAACCGTGCTAAAAATTTTAAAAACAAAAATCCATAAAATCTATTTAGTTTTTAACATCATTAAATAAATCAAAATAAAGGGGCCCTTTAAATTCTTTATTCGACTTCTACCGTCCCCTTTTGCCACGCTCCGGCTCCTTCATTTATCTTTGGAAAAACATGGGGTGAGCACACAACAACCCAAATGGGGACGCAATGTCTAAATTAAATACACAACACAATCGTTAATGCATACACACCTATGTTTTTCATGCTTTAATTATACAATGCCCATAGGCCAAACGTGTGTGTACAATTAAATACGTTCATGCTTGTACGGTTAAGTACCTTCGTATCATGTCATGTTTAATGTGCACATACATAAATAATCATACAGGCATTTAAAATATACATAAGCAAATAAACCCCACCTTAAAAGTAGAAACTTTGTGAAAAATTAAATGCGGGTGTGCGATGCTTTAGAAATCGATTCTTCGTCTCCTACAATGAAATAAATTTCTAATTACTAAAGTGTTGAGATGGGTAAAATAAAAGAAATTGAATTTGAAAAAGAATAGGGCTTTTAGAAAAATTGGCTTGGTAGATGGCTTGTTGGGTTAAAATTTGCCTTGGTCAAAAATCAAAGAATTTTGGGCTTGATTCTTTTCTCTCCACCCCATTTTTTTTTACTTTTTTTCTTCTTTTTTTTCTTTTTTTTTTTTTTTCCTTTTCCCTTTCTTTTATTTTTCTCCCTCCTTTTTTCTCTCTTCTCATCTCTGTGTCTCCCTTTCCCTCAACTCTCCTCTCCTTTTTTTTTTTTCTTCCCGTACATCATGTCCCCAACCCCTCTCTCTCTCTCTCTCTCTCTCTCTCTCTCTTCTCTTTCTTTTCTTCTTCTTCTTTTCTTCTCTCCCTTTTGCTTTTTATCTCCGGGTTTTTGGGTTTCGGGGCTTAAGGTTTGTTGGGAAATTTATTGTTTAGATTTTGATGAACGCCATGTAAAACTTAGATTAGAATGTTGGCACCCCATTTTCCTTGTAATTCTCATTGTAATAGATAAAGGCGGAGAATGAGCCGAGTCAAGTCGCCTATGCCTTGAAATACAAGAAGTCAACTAAAGAAGTGAAGTAAAGACTCCGAGGAACAACCGAGTATGGCCAAGATAGAAGATCAAGGACTCGGATCAAGACATACGAGATGAGGGACAGTTTTGTGAAGAGTCGATTAAGTCAACTCGGGAAGCCAAGTCACAAGTTGAAGTGATGATTGAGTCTTTCAATGATTGAGCGACTCAAGTCACCTGGGAAAAAGGTGCGAAAGAGGAGTTAACGGAAAAGAATCCGTTAGTTAGAGAAGTCAAGAAAATTACTTAAATAAGTAATACACCCATGCCGCCAGGTCTTAAAGTGCTCATTCCCTTAAGCGTGCAAAAGGAATAAAACAATGGGAAGATCGCACCTCGTGTCGAACACGAAAAGGACATTCATTTAATATGAGTAAAGGTCTACATCTCAAGATCAAGACCAAGAAAAGACAAGCCAACAAACACAAGTGATTTTTGAAAATCGGCTATCTCTTCAACGAGGCGGATATTTGAAAGTTCACTATAAAAGGCCGAGGAGTCTCATTGAGAAAAGGTTACTCCGAACCACGAACGAGTAAGCATTAGTCAAATTGTAACCCGCAAAATATTCTCAAGATATTCAAATCAAATCCTCAAGCCTAAATCTAGAAGGAAATCAATCCAACACAAACCCGTGACGCAACTTCAAATTGTTGAAGAGAAAACTTTTGAAGAATCAAAAGGGGTCTACTTTCCAAGGAGGATTGTAGGGAAGGTTCCAAGTGAGTCAAGTAGCAAGGCAACCGCCTGTGAAGAAGTTGAGTTGGACGAGAAGCCGATTGTGCGACACAAGGCATCTCAGCCGAGTCCAAGGAGCAAGTTTGTGTGATCAAGTTGTCTCTGGGGATCGATAACCACTTTGTGAATTGATCATTACTTAATGGATTCCTCCAGAGTTGGAGAAGAGAGGATTAGAAGAATTACCCCATCTTCGAACCTCTATAAAAATTACTTGTGTCATTTACATTTCAACATATTTACATTTTCGCACATTCATCTTATATCTCACGATAATTTGCCATCCAACCGATAAATAACTAAGTGCTAAAATCAAGTGTTAAAACAAGTGTAATAATATTCAAGGGTGTTAAGTCTTCCATTTGAAAAACTCATCACAGCTAAGTTAAGGTTTAGACTAAACATCGAGTTATTCTATCAACGGCTCTATCGAGTCCATTTGAGTGGCTAACTCGCCGATTAACTAACTTAGTTGTCCCTCAAAGACCTAGTTGTGTATTAACTCGTAATACTTTAAAAGGACTAAAATCAAAAAGTTGGTAAGGTTTATTCAACACCCATCTTCTAAACCTTACTTACACCCCTTGGGACCTACAAGTGGTATCGAGCGGTTGGTTCATTGAGCCTTCCATGACCGGTTCTTGAACTAGATCTCTATCTTTTCTAAAAGATTTTTAACACTTGTATTTTAAAAATCTTTCATTCTTAGCAAAAGTTATTATCATGGAAGCAAATCTGACACGCATTCCTATGTTCACTATTGAGGAGTTTGATGACTGGAAAAATTCGTATGCAGGCTCATCTATCTGCTTTACATGATGAAATGTGGCTAGTGATAGAGGATGGGCCACTACAAATACTGAAAGTGAACACAGCCGCAAGGAGAGCAGCTGCAGCTGAAGGAGAAGAAGTTGTGGCTGAGGCAAGACCAACCTTAGTTGAAAAACCAAGGACTGAATGGACGAATGATGACAGAAGAGATACAACTTGGACAATGTGACCAAGGATATTCTCTACAAGACTTTGGACAAAGCAATGTTCAATAAAGTCAAATCCGCAAAACAAAGAAAAGAAATTGGGGATAAACTGACTTTAATTTGTGAAGGATCGAGCAAATTAAAGAAAAAAATTATCTGTTGTTGAAAAGTTTGAAAACTTTAAAATGCTTGCAGGTGAAACAATGGATCAGCTGGATGCCAGATTCACTGAAATCACAAATGAGCTCTCAGCACTTGGAAATGAATACACACAAAAAGAGATGTGTATGAAGATTTTGAGGAGCCTCCCAGCTGAATGGGAAATGAAGACCATGGCTCTAAGGCACTCGATGGACTTATCAAAAACATCCAATCATGAGCTATTCTCAGACCTCAAAGCTTATGAGTTTGAGCTGAGAAGAAAGGATCAAGAGGAGATAGCTGTACCCAAAACAACTGCACTTATAGCCAAGGATGGAAAGAGAGCTGAAGTCAAGGAAGCCATAGACCAGGAGGAGATTGCCCTGATGGTTAAAAGATTCAACAAGTTCTTCAATAAGAACTATAAAAGAAACAAGGGTGAATCCTCCAGAGACATTGCTCCCTCCAAGTCAAGGAAGACATGCCACCCAAGATAGCCGAGCATCAAAGGGTTGAGTATCAAAGAGCCGATAACCCAAGGACGAAAGAGCGATCAAAGAGCCGAGAACCGTGTTAGAATTCGAGACAACCAGGACATTTTGCAATTCACTGTCCTATCCACCACCAATAAGACGAGGGATGAAGAAGAAAGAAAAGTCTTCGAGAAAGAAGACATGTAAAGAAGGAAGCCATGTTGTTCTTCGCCGAGATCACGAGACAACTAAGTTTAAGGAAGCAGACTCAGAGAGTAGTGAAGTCGACTACTCAAGTGATTCGAAGAAGAAGCAATGATCTGTCTAATGGCTAAAGAACAAAAATCAACTAGACCAAGAAGATGAGGTACACTCTAACTCATCTCATTCATATTCTAATGATAGTGAGTGACACACACACTTCATCACCCACCGATCTTTATGATTCATTAGGCAAAATGATGAAAGACTTTGAGCACATTAAATACTCACACACACTATTAAATGAGGAAAACAACCATTTCAAAAGCAAAACTCACGGTGACTAAGGAGGTGAGTACTCTAAGTCACATAGCGATGAGAATAAAGAGTTGAAGGCCGAGATGCTAAACTAATAAAGCAGAGATAGCTACTATAGAAAAGAGGGAAAATGATCTCAAAAATATGATAGCCTCATTTCCAAAGGCATCTAAATCATTGGATGACCTTATCATGAGTCAAAAAGAATGAGGAGATAAACAGGCATAAGATTCAATTCCTTTGTGCAGTCAAACTCCCGCAGTGATTTTGGAAAAAGGATCTTCAAGTAATTAAGCATCTCAAAAATCTAAAACACCAAATGTTGCACCCACATTCATTCCAAAGCACAACCACAAACAAATTGGCCTTAGATATAAAGGAAAAGAAAACAACTTGAGTTGAGTATCTTTGAGAGAGGTGAGAAGAAATCGCAGAGTTCCTCGGCAAACTCCAAATAGGAAGTACTATGTAAAGAATAAACAGAGCTACCAAAAACCCTAGAAGTTTTATCAAAAAACACATATGATGGGAATGGTAGAAATTACTCGAGCAAGTGATTGGAACAATGTGAAAAATCAAGCAAAGACCAATAGAATACAAGTCTAGATGGCAAAGACCTAGACCTCAACAAAGGTCATTCCAAGGAAAAAGAGCTATTATCGTACATACATGCACCCAGGCACTACACTCAAAAATATCACAACTACCCAAAGAAGGCATTTGCTAAAACACACACACAGCATACTGAGACAAAAGAGACAAAGTTGTATGAACCTAAAACCCCAAGCAATTTGCCAAAGTTAATTATGATTATGGCACGAGATAGATGGCAACCCCTTAGAGTCAAATCATTTGGCTATAGGTTGGTTGGATCATCTTCTGATTAACCCCTCAGGACCTGCACAAGTATGAGTACCTAAAAACTAATTTCCTTGATTGCGGGTTCAAGGAACAACTGAAAGTGCCAAGGAACCTAGTACGTAGATAGTGGTTGTTCCGGATATATGACAGAAACAAGAAAAATCTATCAAGATTCAAGGATATTAGAGGCGTAAAAAGTAATATTTGGAGGAAATGAAGCTCGGGAAATAAAAGGCATTGGATCCATCAAGAAGAATGGATTGGAGATCACGGATGTTGCTTATGTTGAAGGCCTCAACTTCAACCTGTTAAGCATCGACCAACTCGTGACAAGGGCTACAATGTTGGATTCAATGTGGGAATATGCCAAGTTAAAGATTGAATCAAATGAAATAGTCTTTGCAAGGATCAAGAGAAGAATATGTATGTGGTAGATTGGTCTCATCGCAACACCAAACACTTGTTTGTTAGCAAAGAGCATAGCCGAATCAAGTTGGATGTGGCACAATAAGCTGAGTCATATGAACTTCAAGACAATCAACAAGCTTGCAAGGAGTCATCTTGTGGAAGGATTGCGGACTCGGTGTACAAGAAGGAAAGTGTATGTGATGCATGCCGGATGGGAAGCGAGATCAAATCTTCATTCAAGGAGAAACCTAGTCCTTTTTCAACAAGGATATTACATCTTGCATATGGACTTATTTGGTCCAATTGAACCGGCCCGGCATAAGTGGAAAGAAATACACCTTAGTGGTGGTAGATAATTATTCAAGATATACTTGGACAATCTTCATGTGCAAAAAGAGGACACTTTGCAAAAGTTACCACAAATGATGAAAAGAGTTCAAAATGAAAAAGCCAAACCATTATAATGATAAGGTCGATAGAGGAACCGAGTTTGTCAATTGGATAATCACTCAAGATTGTGTTGAAAATGGTATTGCTCATGAGTTATCTCTGCAGCAAAGAACTCCACAAATGTGAGAATGGAGTAGCCGAAAGAAGGAACATAACTCTCAAGGAAGCCGCAAGGACCATGTTAAAGCTCGGATTGCCTAAGAGATTTTGGGGAAGCCATCAACACCGCATGCTATACTCAAAATAGATGCATGATAAATAGACAACCGACAAAGACTCCTTATGAAATCACGGACATGAAGAAAGCCGAATGTTAGGTACTTCATAATATTTGGATGTAAAGGTTTCATCCACAACAATGGCAAGGATAATCTAAACGCTTTTGATGCTAAAGGCGATGAAGGTATCTTTTTGGGATACTCAACTGAAAGCAAAGCCCATAGAGTCTTGAACAAGAGGACTATGGTCATAGAAGAGTCTATTCATGTGGTTTTGATGAACCTAATGTGAATGGAGAAGACATTGAAGAGTTAGATGATAAGGTGAATCACCCAACTATGCGAAGAGTCTTTATGTTGAAGTGAAGCAAGAGTAATCAATCAAGATGAAGATGAGATAGCTGAATCTCAAAGACAATTGGAAAATCTGCGGTGAATGATGATGAAAAAGTTGCTCAAGACAACACAATTGCGAGACATCCGAACCGGTGATTTGCTTCAACCGATGTGAGATGGCCGAGAGACCATCCACCGAGCTAGTTATTGGAGATGTAAGAGATGGTGTAAGAACCAGGATCCGAGCTCGAAGAAGCAATGTTCACTTGTTTTCTTTCCCAAATAGAGCCAAAAGATGTGTCCCAAGCATTAGATGACACACATTGTATTCAAGCCATGAAAGAAGAGTGAATCGGTTTGAAAGAAACAAAGTATGGGAATTGGTGTGAGACCAACCCATCGAGAATGCTATTGGCACAAAATGGGTTTTGAAATAAGATGAATGAGGAAGGATCTGTGGTAAGAAACAAAGCAAGATTGGTAGCCAAATGGTATTGCCAAGAAGAGGAATAGATTTTGATGAAACCTTTGCACTGTTGCAAGATTAGAAGCAATAAGGATGTTTTTGCCTATCTTGCTCACAAGAACTTCTTGTATATCAAATGGATGTGAAAAGTGCATTTTTAAATGGATTGTTAGAAGAAGAAGTCTATGTTGAGCAACCTCCATGCTTTGAGCATAAGACTCTTGGAGATAAGGTATACAAGCTCAAGAAAGATCTATATGGATGAAGCAGGCACAAGAGCATGGTATGATACATTATCGCAATTTCTAATGAGATAATGGATTTACCAAAAGGAAAATGGACAAAACACTCTTTAGAACTCAAGATGGAGAGAGTATCTTGCTTGTTCAGATATATGTGGATGATATCATCTTTGGATCCACAAACAAAGAGTTTGTGTGATAAGTTCTCAAATCTCATGCAAGGCAAATTTGAAATGAGCATGATGGGAGAGCCGACTTTCTTCTTAGGACTTCAAGTTCACGCTGGTGAAGGATGGAACCTTCATAAGTCAAACAAAATAAACCAGAGATTTAATGAAGAAATTTGGTATGGAAGAAACGTCTTACGTGAAAATACCAATTAATACATCGGTCAAGATGGACATGGATGCGAGATGGAAAACCCGTATATCAAACAAGATACGAGCATTGATTGGATCATTGCTCTACTTAACATCAAGCAGGCCGATATCACCTTTGCGGTAGGTGTATGTGCAAGATTTCAATCTGCACCAAAAAAGAGCCACATGACTACATCTAAGAGATTCCTAAGATATTTGAAGGGATGCCAAGAAGTTGGCTTATGTTATCCAAAGGAAGGTGGATTCAAGCTAATTGGTTATTCAGGACTACGACTATCTTTGGATATAGAGTTTCTGAAGAAAGAGTACATAGGGTACATGTCAAATGCTTGGAAACAGATTAGTTTCATGGTTTAGCAAGAAGCAAAAACTTAATAGCTACATCCATGGTGAAGCAGAGTACATAGGCTGGGGCGGCTATTGTGCCCAAGTCTTATGGATAAGACAACGATTGAGAGATTATGAAATTTAAGAAAAAGAGATTCCAATTATGTGTGATAACACAAGTGCTATTGCAATCACTCGAAATCCGTGTTGCAATCAAGAACAAAGCACATTGATGTCAAATATCATTTTATAAGTGATCATGTTGAAAAGAAAGATATCATTTTGGAGTATATCTCAACCGATAAACAGTTAGTGACATATTGACCAATCCTCTATATGAATCAAGATTTGAAGAGCTTAAGAATGAGCTAGGGTTAATTGAGTGAGTTGATACTCAAAAGACTCAATTAGAAGAAATGGAAGTTGAAAAATGAGAATCAAACAAGTTTTTCACATCGGTCAAGTGAAACAGATACATCGAGAAATCGGTTGTATCGAGTTAGTTGATGAGATGAGTCACCTAATGAAAGGAGAGAAGTTGAGTTGAGTTAATTTTTACATGAGCCGAGTCATTTAATAGCTAAGTGACAAAAAACAAATCGTTTTTAATGAGCGGGAATGTTTTTAGGGCGATGTCGCGTAATAATGACGGGTATAGTCAAAAGCCGCACAATAAGCATATGATTGGATATAAATGTGCCGCATTAAATGCGAGGAATGAAATGCGGTTTAACGTGCAACTGAGCCGTTGATCTTAGTTAAATTTCAAAAATAAAAAACACGTCCTTTCATAACCCTTATATACTCTTTCTTTCAGTTTTTCTCTCTCACACTCAAAACTTTCATCTTCAAAGCAAAAGAAAGCAAGTTCTTTTTCTCGCAAAACCCTACGAGTTCACAAGCGGGTTTATCAAGAATTAATTGGGAGAAACTTCTAAAAATGGCACCAAAGTTTAATTTCATCAAATTATCGAAGCAAATCCACTCTGGATCGATGTGGATTTTGAAGGAATGGTGAAGCGGGTTCCGATGAATACCTAGTAACAAGATTCTTTGATATGCTAGAAGAGTCGGTCTCGGGACTTTTCTTATTTTGGAGTACTCGCACACCTACTTTGAAGAGGTGGCGCAGATTCTATGTAAATCTTTGAGGTGCGGGATGAAGGAATCAAGTCCTCCGTCCACCGCAAGGACATCATAATCATTGCTTAGGACCTTGCGAGCACTCGTTTCTTGTTGTGCGAGGGCATGACAGTAAATATACTGGTGATGTTAACTTGGCTGCTACATGGAAAGAAGTAGCCAAATCGGAGTGTGCTACAAAGGTAATATACACAATCGAGAAGAAGTTCTTTGAAGGACGACTATCACAAGGCGATGGATGTCGTCACCAAGTGTGTAGATATGAAGTTTGGCGGCTTCAATCACTGTCAAAGACAAAAGTCGTTATGGCCGCGATCATGCGGGAAAGAAAATCAACTGGCCGAGTTCGTGAGTTAGGTGCAATGCAGACCGCTGCTAGAATGTTGGGAACAAATCATGCAAGGAGGATGGATCCTTTGGAGGATCACTCGGCTATGGCCTAGTAATTGGCCATCTAATGGAAATGAAGGGTATTCCCCGTCAACATGGAAAGTCTTTCCATGTAAACAAAAAGATGTTCGGGGCTAATCTTTCGGGAGCCCGGAAGAGAGCCCATGTGAAGAGGGAATATACGAGTGAGGGAATCATTTGAACCGAAGACACAACGTTACCTCTCCTCCTAAGAAGAAAGTTGCAAGAAGAAGAAGGTTGCCCCTGCGGCAGAAAGAAACAGGATGCACCTACCCCTACAAATGAGTCACCCGCCCGAGCATCCGTGTCTCTCGCCCTCGGTATAGCTGAGGCCGAGAAGGTAGTCCAAATACCTTCTCTCCATAAGGAAGAAAGAGGCCAAACCTAGAAAAGACAGTGCCTCTAAGGAAATTCAAAAGCCTTCACGTTTGAGGAAGCTAGGAGGAAACAGAACCAACAATTCCTCCGGTTAAAACCAAGAGAAGAAAAAGAATCTCCAAGCTTTGAGCTTGAAAAGATCTGTTAGGTTCGTTTACAATTTGGAGAAAACATCCGAGATTGCGACACGAGGAAGTCGTCTCTGAAATAGTTGATGAAACCGCCAAGTCTCGAAGGTGATCAACAGAGGCCCCAAGAAGACCCAATGTGAAGAGAACATATGAGGAAAAAGAAGCAATCGAGACAATGAATCTTCACGAGAAAATTGTCTCTCGCCGCACGACGCGTTGAAGGTGAAGAGCAACAAAGTATGCTACCTTCCATCCAAGAAAAGGAAGGACAAGAAGATGAGAATGAGGATGATGATGTCATCATGTACTCTCCAGTATATCCAGACATTCAGCGCCGTCTATGTGAATGGAGGGCATGGAAGCTAAGTCACTCGGGGGAGCAGTTTGAATGCCCCGAGTTCATAGAAGAAGAGGAGGAGTTGTTCGAATTCTCGGCATCACCAAGGTGATTCAGGCCCTTGATGAAGACAAGCTGCTTGAACATATTACAAATTTTCAAGGAGAAGGATCAAGCCAAAGCGGCCGAGGAAGCGGCTCGCGAGAAAGCCATTATATGTCCTCTTATCGAACTCTGGAACACACTCACCCTCATGTAGATGTGTTGTCAGAGAGTGATGAAGATATGGACCCCATTGCTGCAAAAGAAAAGTCAGACATGCAGCAAGCTATGAGGGAATCCAGGATGATGCATGAGCAACACATGTTTGAAGGACGGAGAGTCCTCACAATCTCTCATGCGAGATAGACCCATGGGAGTACGCAGCAATTGCCACAATTATAGCCGCAACTACATCCCCACTACACGAAGTTGGGTACAAGGGACTTGGCGATGAGACTAGGAATTTGGGCACCCAAGTTGAGCCAACCCCTCATCGAAGGTGTTCTACCACCTGCCCCATGGCCGAGCACTCAACGGAAGTAGCCGGGATTCGGAGAAGAGTGACCCCATCGTTAGTCACTCAACCGGTGTGCCAGTGAGAGGAAAACTCACTCGGCTGCAGCAGGATCGGAGGATCTGGGGCGACTCCACAATGAAGAAAGGAGACAAAGTGGAAAAAGAAAAAGAACCAAGCAGACTAACATTGATTGAAGCTCGGACGATTGAGCTGTCCCAGCTGAGTGCAATCGCTGCTGCAGCCGAGGACGCCGCTGTGCGGTCGAGGCACAGGATGGAAATGCCCCAGGAGTTAACACTGGCCGAAAGTGCAATCCAAGGAGTTGAGACTCCTTTGGATGCCACATTCCAAGACCCTAAGACAGCTGCGATCGTCGAAGGAAATGTAGAAGGCCTCATTGCGATTGAGATCTGCTGGAGGTGTTGAAGGCCCAAGAGAGATTGAGACTTCCCTGGGTAAAGCTCAAGAAATTCCAGAACATCCCTCCTTTCAACATTTTGAATAACGAGAAGGAGATTAGTGCACTTAATGACTCCAAGGAAAATCCCGACATATCATTTTGGGGTCCGAAGACGAAGCCGAGTCCACACCTGTTGCACATCAAAAGGACTAGGCGAGGATGTTCTCCCACGCAGACGAGTCGGTCGAGTTTCAAAGCGCTTCGTCAAACATTTAACTTTGATGATGAACAAGCCCCCAAGTTTCATCATCTTCCGATGAAGCTAATGTCGCAGCCGAGGACTAGGTAATTCAATTAGAAAAATCTCATCAAGCCAACGGTGTTAAGGACAGTGAGGCTCGATCACCGCCAACCACTCAACAAGGCCAAATTTGAATCGAGTCATCTGCCGACAGCTCCAGCTGCAGTAGTACCGACTCCACCAGGATCATCAAAGGCGCAGACCGAAATTTCAATCCCCTATGTGCGAGATGATACTTTTGAGCAATTATTTCCCTTTTCACTTGAGCGCCGAGCTAGAGGAGGAGACACTACAGAGCAAATAAAAAATACAGCGATTCGAGAAGATCCAATCATCCCTACCGACTCCATTGTACCAAAGCAGACTTTAATTTCGATGTTGAATGGCCGTCAAGCTGAATCAGTGTGACACTGTGAGATGATCAAACGCACCAGGCCTCATTAGATCTGCAACCTGGACAATAGAGATGTCACCCTCACAATCGATTTGAGAGGGATAGTGGTAAGAATCGTGAGTGGTATCAGCAAAGCAGAGTGTAATGCAATTTGAGCAAGTTCGATATTTTAAGGCATTGTACAATAAAATGCTTATTTGGAGGCTTGACAATGCCGATCCGAAGCAGAGGATACAGGCCTATATGGAGAGATTGCATGCCTCCCACACGACCGAAATGGAGTTATGCGTGAATTTCATCGAAAAGAAATTCTGCGTGTTGAGGAGAACATGAATACAAAGTTGAGAATTTCGAAAAGCACATGCCACAAGAGACTCCAAGGAACTCGACTCTCAATAGATGGACTTCATGCTCGCAGGAATGTTCCCTGGGGTTCTCTCTCCTTTGATGATGCCAAAAGGGGAAGAGGAATACGAGGCAATTAAAGGAAAAAGCGATTATTGAGAAATTGATGGGAGAAACTTGGTGAGAAGAAAAAGGAAGAAGCAGCTTGTTGAGAAGAAGGAAAAGCAGGTTGAGGGGGAAAGGTCAAAGGATTTGACCCTAATGATTGCTAAAACCCCTCAACAAGGTCATGTTTGCGGCCTCAATAATCAAAGCAAACTTGCAAGTAACTCGCCGATCGGACACTCTGTTGTGCTATGTCGCAGAGAAAAGAAAGATTGTACTAACGGTCGGTTAGAGTTCAATAAAAACACGGATGCCCGCGTTTAAGCGATGATGAAATAATTCGGTGGCATTCCTAGCAGGAAGGATCAAGATGCTATTCCGATGATAGCGGATCCAAGCCAAGATCTATTGAAGAATTTAAGACGCTCGAATCAAGGATATTTCAAGAATATGTCCATAGCCCATGCTTGGGATTTGTCTTGGGAGAAGGGTCCGAAGTTATGCGAAGAAGGCGATAGGTAGCAAACTACCGTGACCATTCATTGGTAAGGAGGAGACTCATACAAGTACACACCGGAGGAGGAGGAAGAAGTGGTGGAGGAAGAGGTTTTCGACCTAGACCTCTACCCAAAAATATCGAATATGTAGATCCAGGTAAGAAGGGAAGGATCTACCTGGCCGGGAAATGCGATGAAGTAGCGAATCCGGAAGTAGCTAGAAAAAATGTTGATTATGTGAAAAGAATAAAAGAGGAAAAAGAAGACAAGACCGATTATGGAAAGAGAGGCAAGAGAGGAGGCGAAAAGATGATGTTGCGAAGAGAGCTTATGAAAAGAAGAAAGCATTTGAAGATGAAAGAAAAAGAAAAAGAGATGATGATGATGAGTTGAAGAGGAAAGGAGGAAGCGACAAGGAGATGAAGTGTTGTTGTGAACCCTTCATGTATTTTACTTTTGTAAATACGAGTGTTGTGTAAGTCATTTGTTCTTTCAATAAAATATTTTGTATCGTATCTTAGCATAGACGCTTATAATTCGCTTAGATTTAAATATGCTCGATACACTTTGTAAATAGATGTGTAAAGGACAAGAATGTTATGATCAATAAAATGATTGATTCAACGCATACATTCTTTGTTTTACTGATGTCTGCGTATGTATACGTGTTGTTTACATTTTGTTTAATGTTTTTAAGTTTTGGCATCATCAAAAAGGGGAAAATTATTGGGAAATTTATTGTTTAGATTTTGATGAACGCCATGTAAAACCTAGTGTTGGACCTCTAGCGCTACTCGGATTGACGATCGTCCCCACAAACCAACACGAGTCTTTTCTAGCGCTTTGTCCTCACTCACGCGCACTTGGGAAAACTTCCAGGGGGTCACCCATCTCATGTCTACTCCAGGCCAAGCACGCTTAACCTCGAGTTTCTATGTAATGAGCACCGAGAAAAGAAAATGCATCTGTTGGTATAGGTAGTCCAAATCATATCCTTTAAGCTATCCTTTAACTATGCAATCCAGCTCACGAGTTCGAATCGCGGGCCGCGCCTCACGCCTCTTTTAAAGCCCATTGCGGGCAAGATCTTTGGACCAAATCCCAACAATCCCCCTCCCAAAGACTGCAAAGCATCTCGCTCGTCTTGGCAACCTCCATTGTCCGCCAAACTTCCCGATTCTAACGCCAACTTCTTGATTCAAGCGTCGCGTTACGCCGCCCCTCTCGATTCGCCGCCCGAAGAACCTACACCTTGATTTCGATCTGTTTACCTCGGTCTCGGCCACCTGGCAACTTACCCCGATTCTGGTCCCCAAGAA
Source organism: Rehmannia glutinosa (assembly GCA_016081115.2). Lineage (NCBI taxonomy): Eukaryota > Viridiplantae > Streptophyta > Magnoliopsida > Lamiales > Orobanchaceae > Rehmannia > Rehmannia glutinosa. The sequence goes on from JABTTQ020002843.1 coordinate 68,964, forward strand.
GAACCTACACCGCCGATTCGATCCATTTTTACCTCGATTCCGGCCACCTGGCAACCTACCCGCCGATTCTGGTCCACCCAAAGAACCTATACCTTCAGATCCGATCCGTTTTACGAGTTACGGCCACCGGCAACCTACCCTTGATTGGTCCGTTTACCTGCAGTGCGCCAAAGATCTCGTTCCACCGCTCCCGACAACCTCCCTGCAGCGTCTTCCAAGGAATTCGAACTCGTGACCGCTCGATACCAGTTGTTGGACCTCTAGCGCTACTCGGATTGACGATTGTCCCCACAAACCAACACGAGTCTTTTCTAGCGCACTTTGTCCTCACTCACGCGCACCTGAAAACTTCCCGGGGGTCACCCATCCCATGTCTACTCCAGGCCAAGCACGCTTAACCCGAGTTTCTATGTAATGAGCACGAGAAAAAGAAGATGCATGTGTTGGTATAGGTAGTCGAAATCATATCCTTTAAGCTATCCTTTAACTATGCAATCCAGCGCTCACGAGTTCGAATCGCGGGCGCGCCTCGCGCCTCTTTTAAAGCCCATTGCGGGCAAAATCTTGGACCAAATCCCAACACCTAGATTAGAATGTTGGCACCCTATTTTCCTTGTAATTCTCATTGTAATAGATAGGCGAGAATGAGTGAGTCAAGTCGGCTATGACATTCATTTAATATGAGAAAGGTCTATATCTCAAGATCAAGATCAAGAAAAGACAAGCCAACGAACACAAGTGATTTTTGAAAATCACTTATCTCTTCAACGAGTGAGATATTTGAAAGTTCACTATAAAAGGTGAGGAATCTCATTGAGAAAAGGTTACATGAACCGCGAGCGAGCAAGCATTAGTCAAATGTAACCTACAAAATATTCTCAAGATATTCAAGTCAAATCCTCAAGACTAAATCTCGAAGGAAATCAGTCCAACACAAACTTTGTGAAGGAAAGACAACTTCAAAGCTGTTGAAGAGGAAACTTTTGAAGAATCAAAAGGGTCTACTTTCCAAGGAGGACAACATTATTTGTCTGAAGGCCTCATCGCGTGAGATCCTTGGAAGTAATGGTGAAAGCTTTTAGTGAATAGAGGACTTGATGCCCTCATCGTGAACTTCAGGCGTTCACGTAGAAGCGTGCGACCTCTTCCACGTAGGTCGCCGGAAACTCCATCGTCAAAAATGGTTTCAATTGAGACTTTTCCAACTCGTGCTATCTTCTTCACAAGGGTGTCGTCGGACCTCTGTTTGATCATGCCGTCGAAATCCACAAGAGACCCAGTGTGGATTTGCTTTCCCAACTTGACGAAATCATGAGTAGATGCCATTTTCGATGTTTTACCGAATGAAACTTTGAAAATGAACTTGAGGATTTGTAGGGTTTTGAGAAAATTTCTTTCTTTGCCCGAGAGAGATGAATAGTTTTGGTAAAGTGAGAGAAAATTGGGCGAAATGGTATAAGTATGGGTTATGAAAGGGCGTGCGTGTGGTTTTTGAAATTTGATCAAGATCAACGGCTCGATTTTGCACGCCAATTTACACTTAATTTCTCGTATTTAATGCGGCAAAAGCATTTATATCCAATCATAAGCTTTGTGTGCGGACTTTTGATCAGACACGTCATAATTATCTTGACGTCATTCTTAAAAACATTCCCACTTAGTAAAAACGATTGCGTTTTTGTCACTTTGCTCATAAATGACTCAGTTTATTCCTTAGTGATTTAACTCTTCTCTCTTTGCACATAGATACTCGGTGTCACCCAACTCGGTCTGGTGATTCTCCGATCTGGTTGATTCACTTAATTGATTCAAGAGTTCAGCCCTTTTTCATCTTTTCATGTTCCATCTCTTTTCTTTGAGTCTTGAATGTAAACTCAGCTCAATTAACCCCAATTCATGTTTGAGTTCTTCAAATCTTGATTCACATAATGGTTTTGTGAATATGTCGGCTAATTGCTTATCGGTTGAGATATATTCCAAGGTGATGTCCTTTTTTCAACATGATCTCTTATGGAGTGATATCGACATCAATGTGCTTTGTTCTTGAATGCAACACGGGATTTTGAGTGATTGCAATTGCACTTGTGTTCCCACACATAATTGGAATTTCCTTTTCTTCAACCTCATAGTCTCTCATTTCTTTGTCTCATCCATAAGACTTGGGCACAACATTTGCCTTGACTATGTATTCTACTTGGTGTGGAGGTAGCTATTGAATTTTGCTTCTTGCTAAACCAGGAAATTAGCCTATTTCCAAGCATTTGACATGTGTCCGAGGTACTTTTCTGTCAACTCTACATCCAACATAGTCGAGTCCGAATAACCAATTAGCTTGAATCCACCTTCCTTTGGATACCATAAGCCAACTTCGCTTCCTTTCAAATATCTCAAGATTCTCTTGGCTGATCATGTGGCTTTTTTGGAAGCGATTGAAATCTTGCACATACACCTACGATAAAGGTGATAACGGCACCTTCTTTGTGAGATAGAGCAATGATCCAATAAGTGCTCGTATCTTGTTTGATCTCTGAGCTTGCCATCCGCATCCATATCCATTTTGGTGATGTATTCATTGGTATTTTCGGAAGACTTCTCTTCCATACCAAATTTCTTCATTAAATCTCTGGTGTATTTTTGTCGACTTATGAAGGTTCCATCCTTGTTTGTTTCACTTGGAGTCAAGGAAGAATGTCGCTCTCCCATCATGCTCATTTCAAATTTGCTTTGCATAAGATTTGAGAATTTATCACACAACTCTTTGTTTGTGGATCCAAAGATGATGTCATCCACATATATTTGAACAAGCAAAGTATACTCTTCCCATCTTGAATTCGAAGAGTGTTCTATCCACTTTGCCTTTTGTGAATCCGTTCTCGATCGGGAATTGTGATAATGTATCATCCGTGCTCTGGGTGCTGTTTCAATCCATATAAAGCTTTCTTGAGTTTGTATACCTTATCTCCAAGAGTCTTACGCTCAAATCCGGAGGTTGTTCAACATATACTTCTTCTTCCAATAATCCATTAAGGAATGCACTCTTTACATCCATTTGATATACAATAAAGTTCTTGTGAGTGCATAGGCAAGAAACATCCTTATGGCTTCAATCTTGCCACGAGGAGCAAAAGTTTCATCAAAATCTATTCCTTCTTCTTGGCAATACCCTTTGGCTACCAATCTTGCTTTGTTTCTCACCACAGAACCTTCCTCATTCATCTTGTTTCTGAACACCCATTTAGTGCCAATAACATTTTGATGGGTAGGTCTTTGAACCAATTTCCACACTTTATTCCTTTCAAACCGATTGACTCTTCTTGCATGGCTTGAATCAATGTGTGTCATCAAAGCTTGTGACACATCTTTTGGCTCTATTTGTGAGATAAAGCAATTGAACATAGCTTCTTGTTGGGTTCTGGATCTGGTTTTTACACCTTCTCTTACATCTCCAATGATTAGTTCTGGTGGATGGTCTCTCAACCATCTTACATCAGGTTGGAGTAAGTTAGTGGATTGATCGTCTTTGCATTGTGTTATTTTGATCGACTCTCTCATCATCACTTAGCTGCAGATTTTCGGTGTCTTTGAGACTCGGCTATCTCATCTTCATCGGACTTATAATTCCGACTTGAGCTTCAACATAGGGACTCTTCGCATCGTTGGTTGATTCATCTTATTAGTCGACTCTTCAATGTCTTCTCCATTTACATTGGGTTCATCAAACACCACATGGATGGATTCTTCACGTAACCATTGTCCTCTTGTTGAGCACTCTGTAGGCTTTGCTTTCGGTGAGTATCTAAGAAAGATACCTTCATCGACTTTAGCATCAAAAGCTTTTAAATTATCTTTGCCATTGTTATGGATGAAGCATTTGCATCCAAATATTCTAAAATATGCAACATTTGGCTTTCTCCCCTGTCCAAATTTCATAGGAGTCTTTGTCATTTGTCATTTTATCATGCATCTATTTTGAGTATAGCATGATGTGTTTATTCTTGACCCCAAAATATTTTAGCGACCACCTTGACTAACATGGTCCTCTTTGCTTCTTTGAGAGTTCTATTCCTTCTTTTCGCAACTACATTCATTTGTGGAGTCCTGCTGAGATAATTCATGACCAATACCATTTTCAATACAAGATCTTGAGTTATTATACCATTGACAAACTCGGTTCCTCTGGATCTTATTTTGATAATGGTTTGACTCTTCTCATTTTGGATTCTCTTCATCAAGTGTGATAGTTTTTTGCGAGTTTTTTCTTCTTACACATGAATATTGTCCATGTATATCTTGAGTAGTCATCTACTACCACCAAGGTGTATTTCTTCCCACTTATCTTTGTTTGGTTCAATTGGACCAAATAGATTCATATGTAGCAGGTGCAATATTCTTGTTGAAGATGGACATGTCTTTTCTTTGAATGATGATTTGATCTGTTTTCCCATCGGCATGCATCACATATATACTCTCCTTCTTGTATCTGAGTCTAGAAGTCCTTCCACAAGATTACTTCTTGCAAGTTTGTTAATAGTTTTGAAGTTGGTGACTTGGCTTCTTGTGCCACGGCCCAACTTGATTCAAATTTGTGCTCTTTGCAAGCGGACAAGTGCTCCAATCTACCACATACATGTTCTTTTTGTCATCGCATCCTTGCAACACTATTTCATTAGTTTGATGTCCTTGATTTGGCATACACCCATATTGAATTCAACATTGTAGCCTTTGTCACGAGTTGACTTATGCTTAGCAAGTTGAAATTGAGACCTTCAACATATGCAACATCCGTAATTTCTAATCCATTTTTCTTGATGGATCTAGTGCCTCTTATTTCTCCCCGGAGCTTCATTTCCTCCAAATATGACTTTTGCACCTCTAACCTCCTTGAATTTTGATAGATTTTTCTTGTTTCTGTCATGTGTCCGGAACAACCACTATCCATGTACCAGGTTCCTGGCACTCACCGCTCCTTGAACGCAATTAAGGAAATTAGGTTTTAGGTACCCATACTTGCCTGGGTCCGAGGGGTTAGTATTGTAAGATGATCCAACCAACCTATAGCCACATGATTTGACTCTAAGAGGTTGTCATCTATCGGTGCCATAATCATAATTAATTTTGACAAATTGGGGAGTTCTAGGTTCATACAAATTGTCTCTTTTGTCTGTATGCCTGTGCATGTGTTTCAAGAATCGCCTTCTTTGGGTAGTTGTGATATTTCTGAGTGTAGTGCCTAGGTGCATATGCGTCTTTGATGATAGCTCTTATGCCTTTGGAATGGCCTTTCTTGAGTTCTAGGCCTTTGCCCAAAGCTTATGTTCCATAGCCGTTGCGATAGTTCACATTATTCCAATCAGCTTGGCTTGGGTACTTTCTACCATTCCCATCATATGTATTTCTTTCATAGACCTTCTGGGGCTTTTGGTAGCTCTGTTTCTTCTTTACAGAGTATCTCCTGTTTGGAGTTTGCTGAGGAACTCGGCTGGATTTCTTCTCAGCTGTCCTCTCAGCACACTCAATTGGTTGTTTTCCTTTTCCTTTATAACCAAGGCCAGTTTGCTTGTGATTGTGCTTTGGAGTAAATGTGTGTGCACCATTTGGAGTTTTGGTTTTTGGAGATGCTTCATTACTTGAAGATCCTTTTCCAAAATCACTTTTGGAGATTGACATAGTATAGAGAGTTAAATCCTAAGCCTGTCTTTATCTCGCATTCTCTTTGACTCATAATAAGATCATCCAAGGATTTAGATGCCTTAGTGAATGAGGCAATCACATTTTTGAGGTCATTCTCTCTCTTTTATATAGCGACTATCTCTGCTATTAACTTAAAGCATTTTCCAGCCTTTAGACTTTTATTCTCATCGGCTATTTTAATTAGAGTACTCGGCTCCTAGTGGAGTTGTGAGTTTTGGCTCTTGAGTAGGTTATTTTCCTCATTTAGTAGTGTGTGTGAGGATTTAATGTATTCAAAGTCTTTCATCATTTTTAATGAATCATAAAGATCGAGTGGGTGATGAAGTGTGTGTGTCACAATCACTATCACTATAAGTATCGAGTGTGATGAGTTAGACTGTCACCTCATCTTTTTGGTCAGGTTGGTTTTGTTCTTTAGCCATTAAATTGACGGATCAAGGCTTCTTCTCCGAGTCACTTGAGTAGTCGACCAAGATTCTCTCGAGTCCATTGTGTCTTTTGACTTGATTGTCTCGATCTTTTGCCAACATTGCCTTTCTCTTTTCTGTCTTTGGTTAACTTGTTACCCTACGATTGAGTTCGTGCTCTTTTGAAGATCGCTAGATTTATTTTAGATGTTTAACGGTCGAACAATATTATTTAAGTGGGTAATGTGAATCTTTTCATAGATCCTGGAGTAGGGAAATGTATTAGGGTTGCAAGTAAACACGGAAGTGAAGCATAAGTGCATAACTCTAACGATCAAGTTACAGAATAAACATGAAAAAATGATGAAAATAACATAATCCTATATTAAATATCAAATGAATAATATGCCTCATAATAATCAAAGTGAAGATAGTTATTATTATTATTATTATATTATTATTATTATTATTATTATTATTATTATTATTATTATTATTATTATTATTATTATTATATAGAAAATTATAATACAATGCGGTGCATAAACCACGGGGACTTCTTGAGCTCTTGGGTTTAAGGTTGTTTTTCTTGTTGGACTTCTTGACTTAGCATTTGTACTTTCTTGGATATAGCTCATTAATCCTCACGTGTAAAGTATCTTAATAGTTCTGTAAAGGGTAAACAAGGTGCACAAAACTCCCTTTATCGTGAGTTCTAGGGAGGGGTCGGGCTACTATTGGGCCTATTGTACGTAGTGTTTCCTGCATTTCGCAAGAGACTAATTCCACGACTCGAACCCATAACCTCCATGTCACATGGCATCAACTTCATGAGCTTGTGGGCTTAGATAGTTCTTGTTTGACTCCTTGAACTTAGCATTTGTACTTTAGTGGGTTATAACTTATATGTCATCATGTGTATATTATCTCAATAATTGTGTAAAAGGAAGGGCAAACTCGACGCAAAGCTCACTCTATTCGTGGGCTGGGAGATTTTGGGTCACTATTGAGCCTATTTTACACAACGTTTCCTTGCATTTTCGTAAGAGGCTTTTCATGACTCAAACTCGTGATCTCCAGGTCACATGGCGGGGAATTTCATTGTTGTTGTAAGGCTCGCCCTCTATCTTAATAATTGTATACTTAAAATAATTACGGAAAATTAGTAGTTTTATATCATTATTTCAAGTGAACTGAATATTTTAGGGAAAATTTTTCATATTAAAATTTAGGAAATCGGACATAAGTTTGGATGTCTCATATTGTTTATTTTATCTAGTTTTTACCTTATTATATTGTCCATCATGTCTTCACTATTCCTAAAAACTCTTGCTATGGGTTTTTTGGTGGTCAATGCATTAATAGTAATATTCATCTAGAAAATGCCTTTGGTTTTTTGTATTTTAATATATTTTATAAATTTTTTAATCACTTCAATAACCTTAAAAGGCGATAATATTTTGTTGGTATATTTTCAAGTTTCATCATTTATCGATTCGTTTTATAATTTTAGTGCAATGTTCATTAAACTAATGATAATTTAGTTTAGTTTGAGTTGACATTCAAGATCAACAATAATTCAAATTGTAATGGAACCTTTTTTTTAGACGCTCTCTCTCTCTCTCCCTTCTTTCTACCATCTCCCTCACACAAGTGTTCTCTCTTCCCCCATTCCTCCACTAAGGAGGATGGGGAACAACTAAAATTCTTTTCTTTGGTTTTTGTTTTTCTCCCGGTGTGGGAATGTAATTTTCCCCTTGTGGGACTTTAGTCTCTCTTAATGAGAGTGGTTTGTTTCCTTTGTGGGAATTTATTTTTTTTATTTTTTTATTTTTGGTTGGTTTTTTCTTCGATCTGTCCATTTGGGCTCAAGATCCGGTCTTTTTGGATGTGGATGCGGCCGATTGGTTTTAGATCGGTGGCTTTGGAGGTTGATCGATTACATGAGGTGCTTTCACAATGGTTTTCATCGAGACACAAGATGGAATTGGAATTGAGCGTTTTGAAGATTGAAGGAAGATTTTGTCATGAATTTGGAAATGCTAGCCATTTGATGGAGTTTTGGTTTCTTTTTTTGTAACAAAATTCTCGTTTTTTTTTTTCCAAGCTTGTATTTTTCTTTTCATTTGGGTTTGTGATCACCTTTTGTAAGTTTATGTTTGATACATGTTTTTTTCTTAATTTTGATGATTTTATTTTATCACCAAAACAATGTTTTTAAAGGTTGTCCAAATACTCCTAAATGTTTTAAAATGGTTTTAATATTTTAGGAGTATTTTCTCAAAGATTATTTTCGATAATATTGGACAACACTTTTAATAATTTTATGTCAATGAGTTTTTACTTCTAAACAAGGTTCCTAAATGTTGTCTAAATACTCCCGATTGGCTTAAAATGTTTTTACTAAATTTTCGGAGTATTTCTTGAGTTTTATTTTCAACAAAAATGGACAACATTTACATCTCGTGGTCGACCTGGGGCCGCCTCTATAGGGCAACCCGCACGAAGATGATTTTTGAAACAGAAAAGAGACGGATGAAAAATGTCGCAGTCGGCCAGGTCCCTGGCGTCGGCCGGTCGGTCGGCCGATCGGCCAGGTCGACCGGCACCGCATGTTTCGTTTTGAAAGCAGAACAAATCCTCCTTGTTTTTTCATTAAGGTGGACGATTGAGACAGTGGGTCGACCGGGTCGGGGCTTTATGTCGGACCGGCCTGTTGTAATTTCAAAGTGTTCTTCAAATCTCTTATTTAAATGCGACCGATTCGCCCGTCGCTTAACTGACAAAGAAAAATATGACCGTTTGACATGAGACACATTTCCTTAAATTGTGGGATTGATTTCTAACAACTATATTCTTGATTTTAATTGTATTTTTCTGTAGATTTTCAATCCCCAAGAGGAGCCTATGCTTGATCAATCTTCTCCTATAAATAGAGGAAGTTTTGGAGCAACCACAACAACAATTGAGAGACAACACAACAAGATACACTTCAAGCAAATATTTGTTCTTCATTGTTATTATTCTTGTTGTAAAATTTGCCTACCTTATCACTTTCACATCCTTGAGGTCTAGGCTATTCTTGATTACACTTTGCACTCAAATTGTAATATTCATTATTGAGTTGTAATCTTGATTTTTGGTTATCATTCAACACAAGATATCCTTGTGGGTGTTCTTGTGGTAAGAACACACTTGGATGATCTAGGTGATAGGTGTAAGAAGATTGTGGTAATCTTCTTGTTGAGGTGTTGAAGAATTTGGTATTCTTCAAGGTTGAAGATTGTGGTAATCTTCACAAGGTGCGTTGAAGGAAGATTGTGGTAATCTTCAAAGGAGTTTGTGGTAATCTCCAAAGGTGGTGTTGAAGAAGAGTGTGGTGCTCTTCAAGGTGTTGTAAGTTGAATTTGTATTAATTTTGGTAATTAATAAAATTCTTTTTCTTTGAAATCCATCCCGGATATCTTGGGGTGGTAGTAGATTAGGCCCTAGGTGGGTTGAACTACTATAAATCGACGCGTGTTGTTTACATTCCGCACCTTTATATTTGTCTTTGAGCTTTCGGTTTGAAAAAGAGGGATAAATCGAAAAGATGGAGATAATCTATTCACCCCCTCTAGATTATCGTAGCCGCTTGGACTTACAAGTGGTATCGAGCCAAATTCTTTGGCAAGCTCTCATTTGACATCACGAGTGAAGAGAAACGATCGTCGGCTACGAACGAAGCTCATCTATCCGCACCTCCACCACTAAGCCACCACTATTTGATTCCAAAAATTTATTTTTGGAAAGAAAGAATGGAATGCTATTTACAAGGTTGCGGGTTCGACATTTGGAACACCGTCATAAATGGAGAATCAATTCCGATGAAAGATACACCACACACCTCCAAAGGCTTCAAAGAGCTCAATGATGAAGAGAAGAAAATCATCTCCCTAAACGGTAAAGCTCTCAATATTTTGTATTGTTCATTTACTAATTTGGAATATGAACATATTGTAGGAATTCGATCGGCACATGAAGTATGGCAAAAATTAGAAGCCATCTATGGATTATTTGCAAATGATAGGAGCAACTCAAAAGCATCTACTTCTCAAATAGATACAACATCAAATCCAACCATATGGGATGAGCCTCTTACAACTTCCGATGATGAAGTCGAAAAATGTTTTATGGGCATCGAAGAAGAAAATGAGGTATGTCTTAAACCCTCTACTTCCTATGGTATTGTCATACAAAATGATTATAGTGATTTGCAAAATGATTATGATGAACTTCAAAATGAATTCCAAAGCTTACTCGTTAATTACAAAAATTTGAAAAAGGAATTCAATGTTTTAAAAAGGATAAGGATAGTTTATTTACTTCCTATGAATCACTATCATGTGCTCACACCACCACACTTGACAAGGTTAGAAACCTTGAAAAAGAAAATAGTACTCTTGTTGAGGATATTAATTGCATGAAAAAGGATTTATCTAAATCCGACTTGAAAATCCGATGAAATTATTGATTGTTGTGATAATTGAAACTAGAACTTAATCATGTTTAATGTTGTCAAGAATCAAATCTCTAAGCATGTTGGTCATTATGCTCCTAGAATTATTACATGCTTCTATTGCGGTAAAAAGAGTCATACGGCTAATACTTGTCGGACTAGAAATAGCTCTAATCTTTATTGGAGACCTAAAAGTCTCAAAGCTAATCCTAAAGTACCCAAACACTTGAGGTACCACAAAATAATGTTTTATTAGGTACCGTGAAATAATGATCGAAGAAAATTCATACCGCCAAGAAGGCATCAAATGACCGTTTCATTTGATCAAAGAAGGAGAAACTATTCTCAACAAAGCCAATTTCAAGAAGAGGGTATAATCAAAAATGGGAAGAACACAATCCTTGAAATTAGAACCGACATCATCAACAAGATGATTTTCAAAAAGAAGAGACTTTCAACAATGGGAAAACAACAAACCTTGGAAATGGAGCAATCAAAGAAGTCATCATCAACAAAGTGACTTCTCGAGGGAAGATATCATCAACAATGGGAACGACACAACCCATGGAAATGGCGTAATTGGTAACCCGTATCTCCCTATTTAAATATGCATTTTATTTTGTTATTATGCATGCTTTTATTTGTGTCTTAATTGCAAAATGAGTTTTCAAATATTTATTTTTTAATTAAGGTCTTCAATATATACTTGTGCTTTTAAAATATTTTTGAAAAAGAAGACCTTATATGATGTTTTTAAAACTCTTGTGCATTTTTGTAGACTAAAGTGTGTTATCATCTTTTATGGATTTTTATGGCATGAGCTTACTTGTGATATCTATTAACCTACACTTTTATCATTACGATTTGTGCTAGATATGTTTTAAGAATTGTGTAGATTTACATATTTTCACAAATGGCCATTTACGTCATTATTTGTCAAGAAAGGCATAAATTATCGAGGACGTTTACTTGTGTTATTCTTACTCTTATAGACTCGATATATGTATTGCCATGTGCCTATTGTTTGATACATGTTTTTATCTTAATTTTGATGATTTTATTTTGTCACCAAAACAATGTTTTTAAAGGTTGTCCAAATACTCCTAAATGATTTAAAATGGTTTTAATATTTTCCGTAGTATTTCCTCAAGTTTATTTTTAATAATAATGGACAACACTTTTAATGATTTTATGTCAATGGGTTTTTACTCCTATAACAAGATTTCTAAATGTTGTCTAAATACTCCCGATTGATTTAAAATGTTTTTACTAAATTTTCGGAGTATTTCTCGTGTTTTATTTTCGACAAAAATTGGACAACATTTGCGTCTCGTGGTCGGACCATCGCCCTATAGGGCAACCCGTGCACTGAAGATGATTTTGAAGCAAAATGAGATGGAAGGAAAACCAGGCAGTCGATCGGTCGCATCGAAGGCGTCGGCCGAGTCCGTCGGCCGATCGCCTAGTGGGTCGGCACGGTAAGCAAGTTGGCGTGAAACAGAACTTCAAACCTTGCATTTTTGAGTTAGGGGGACCGGTTGAGACAGGGTCGACCGGTCGAAGCCTATGTCGACCGGTCGCCTGTTGTAATTTCCAAAGTGTTCTTCAATTCTCTTATTTTCTCGCGACCGCCGCCTGTGCATTGACAAAGAAAAATATGACCGTTTTGATGAGACACATTTCCTTAAATTGTGGGATTGATTTCTAACAGCTATATTCTTGATTTTAATTGTATTTTTCTGTAGATTTTCAATCCCCAAGAGGAGCCTATGCTTGATCAATCATTTCTATAAATAGAGAAAGTTTTGGAGCAACCAATACAACAATTGAGATACAACACAACAAGATACACTTCAAGCAAATATTTGGTCTTTCATTGTTAATATTCTTGTTGTAAATTTGCCTAGCTTATCACTTTCACATCTTTGAGGTCTAGGCTATTCTTGATTACACTATGCACTCAAATTGTATTATTCATTATTGAGTTGTAATCTTGATTTTTGGTTATCATTCAACACAAGATATCCTTGTGAGTGTTCTTGTGGTAAGAACACACTTGGATGATCTAGGTGTATGGTGCAAGAAGATTGTGGTGATCTTCTTATTGAGGTGTTGAAGAATTTGGTATTCTTCAAGGTTGAAGATTGAGGTAATCTTCACAAGGTGTCATTGAAGGAAGATTGCGGTGATCTTCAAAGGAGATTGTGGTAATCTCCAAAGGTGTTGTTGAAGAAGAGTGTGGTGCTCTTCAAGGTGTTGTAAGTTGAATTTGTATTAATTTTGGTAATTAATAAAATTCTTTTTCTTTGAAATCCATCCCGGATATCTTTGGGGGTGGTAGAGGATTAGGTCTAGGTGGGTTGAACCTCTTTAAATCGACGTGTGTTGTTTACATTCCGCACCTTTATTATTGTCTTTGAGCTTTCGGTCCGAAAAAGAGGGCAAAATCGAAAAGATGGAGATAATCTATTCACCCCCTCTAGATTATCGTTGCCGCTTGGACTTACAAGTGGTATCAAAGCCAAACTCTTTGGCAAGCTCGTTTTTACTGCGAGTGAAGAGAAACGATCGTCGGCTACTGAACGAAGCTCATCTATCCGGCACCTCCACCACCAAGCCAACCTATTTGATTCCAAAAATTTTAATTTTTGGAAAGAAATAATGGAATGCTATCTACAAGGTTGCGGGTTCGACATTTGGAACACCGTCATTAATGGAGAATCCATTACGATGAAAGATACACCACACACCTCAAAAGGCTTCAAAAAGCTCAATGATAAAGAGAAGAAAATCATCTACTTAAACGGTAAAGCTCTCAATATTTTGTATTGTTCATTTACTAATTTAGAATATGAACATATTGTAAGAATAAAGTCGGCACATGAAGTATGGCAAAAATTAGAAGCCATCTATGGAGTATTTGCAAATGAAAGGAGTCAAACAAAAGCATCTACTTCTCAAAGGGATACAAGTTCATATCTAAGGAACAAGCCTCTTACAACTTCCAATTATGAAGAAGTTGAATATTGTTTTATGGGCATCAATGAAAAAAACGAGGTATGTCTTAAACCCTCTACTTCTTATGACATTGTTATTCAAAATGATTATAGTGATTTGCAAAATGATTATGATGAACTTCAAAATGAATTCAAAGCTTACTTGTTAAATACAAAAATTTGAAAAAGGAATTCAATGTTTTGAAAAATGATAAGGATAGTTTATTTACTTCCTATGAATCACTATCATGTGCTCACACCACCCACACTTGACAAGGTTAGAAACCTTGAAAAAGAAAATGGTACTCTCATTGAGGATATTAATTACATGAAAAAGGATTTATCTAAATCCAACTTGAGTACCGATGAAATTGTTGATTGTTGTGATAATTGAAACTAGAACTTAATCATAAGCTTAATGTTGTCAAGAATCAAATCTCTAAGCATGTTGGTCATTATGCTCCTAGAATTATTACATGCTTCTATTGCGGTAAAAAGAGTCATACGGCTAATACTTGTCGGACTAGAAATAGCTCTAATCTTTATTGGAGACCTAAAAGTCTCAAAGCTAATCCTAAAGTACCCAAACACTTGAGGGTACCACAAAATAATGTTTTATTAGGTACGTGAAACAATGATCGAAGAAAATTCATATCGCCAAGAAGACATCAAATGACCGTTTCATTTGATCAAAGAAGGAGAAACTATTTTCGACAAAGCCAATTTTCAAGAAGAGGATATAATCAAAATTGGGAAAAACATAATCCTTGGAAATGACAAAGACATCATCAACAAGATGATTCTCAAAGAAGAAGAAACCATCAACAATGGGAAGGTAACAAACCTTGGAAATGGAGTAATCAAAGAAGTCATCATCAACAAAGTGACTTCTCAATAGGAAGATATCATCAACAATGGGAAAGACACAACCAATGGAAACGGCGTAATTGGTAAACCGTATCTCCCCATTTATATATGCATTTTTAATTCTATGCATGTTTTTTAATTGCAAAAATGAGTTTTTAATTATTTATTTTTTTGGTCTTTAGTATATTTGAGAGTTTCATAATTTTTTTTTTTAAAAAAAAAAAAAAAAAGGAAGGCCTTGCATAATTTGCTAAAACTCTTGTGCATTTAATTAGACTTATGTGGCTTATTATCTCTTATGAAATCTTATAGCATAAACTCTTTTTGATATCTCCTATTACTTGCCTACACTTGTATTTTTTGTACAAACTTTGTCTAAGAATTGTGTAGGATATGTATCTCATATTCATTGGCCATTTCGTCATCAAGTTTCTTAAACTATCAAGGCACGTTCACTCGTATTTTCTTAAGACTCGATATTATGCTTATGCACATATCTTTCAAGATATTTCATTTTAACCCCTTAAGAGCCCCTAAATGTTTTTGCAAATATTCTCTTAAAAAGGGCACCACTTGTTAAGTCTCGATTTTCTCGAATATATGCTTTCCGAAACCCGTATTTGTGGGACTTGATCCAAAATTATCTTTTTGCAAAGTTTTAAAACCTTTGGGGTGAAAAAAAATTTTGGAAAATTCTCGGAAAGAAAAAAATTGCACCTTTGGGGACAAAGCAGGGGCGACGGCCGGTCGCACGCCGACGGTCGCACTTACCGACCTCGGCCGCCCGCAGCAATTTCTCGATTTAAAAACGTCGCCTTCATTTTATTACAGACGCATTTGTAAAATTCTTTCAAACCCTATAATGCGAATTTCCCATTTTCTCCTTTAATCTTCAATTCTTCATCATTTTTCACGATTCTTGTTGCTAATCTTCTTATTTTCACAAGAATCTTACATATATGGCTCCTCCTAGAAATTCTACCGGTCGAAATCCCATCTCCAAGCGTAGAAGGGCGGAGAGGGTTTCTCGAGAAATCGGCAAGAAGAAGCCGAACAAAGGGATATTCGAGCGCTCAAAGAAACGTGGCTCAAGAAGGTGATGATGTTCAAAATCCCATTCTCTCTCGGGCCCAAATAACCGATCTCTCCGGAAGCAGTTTCGCTCCAAAATTGCCGTTGGGCGAAAGGTAAAAAATCTTTTGTTACTCAAGCTCCTAATTCCCACAATGTTCTTAATTTCATCAATAAGTATGCGGAATGGTATTATGAGGATTCGGGAATGGGAGGAAAATCTATTGCTCGAACTAAAATGTGTCGTTTTAGTTCATTTACAAATGAGTATCCTACTATAAGAGGATTTTTTGAGGAGCAAGGTTGGATGTATTTATGGGAACATGCTTATGTTTTGTATGATGATGATATTATCCAACTCTTTTATGCCAATATGTGGGTGGAATATGATGTTGAAAGGAAGCCGATAGCCGTAAATTGCTTATAAGGGTCGTCATTTTAGATGGACTCCCAATGATATTTGCCGGCTTTTACATGTTAGAGAAGGTGGTTGGGATTATTTCTCTTGTGGGACTTGGAATGATGAAATGTTGGGGGTGTCAATGAAAGAAGTTAAGACGTATTTGGGAGTATGGCCAAAGTATTCTTTGTTGGCAATGACACTTGAGCATCGTATTTTATCCGTCATTGTCACATATTGTATTTGTGGTAAGTCGGGAAAGATGCTAGCAACATGGATTACTTTTTGACTTATAAGATTGCTAGGAAGGAACCACTTAACTTTGGTGCCATACTTATTCAATGTCTAATTGAGTCCATCACTCAAGGTAATAAGAAGTTGGTTATGGGAAATTGGATTTGTAAACTTCTTATTCAATCGGGACTACCTTCAACCGTCGGAGTGTAACTCGGAGGTATTTCAAAATGACCCGACATTGATAACATCTCCCAAATGGTCACGATGCGCAAGAATATGGATATCCGACCAACTAAAATGGCTAGAGGAAGAGGTCAAGAGTCCCCGATCCTAATGACTTCTTTGATGACACCGAGGCCGCAAGATTGGCGGAAGAGGGCGAACCGAGCAATCCGGAGGGTAATCTAGGTGCTCAACCGCCAGGAGGTATACTCAAGCCGAATTTTGATGAGATGAGGGCTTTTCATGAGACGAGGTATGAGGCTTTGGAGCAAAAGACCTCCAAAATGCAAAAGTCTATCGGGAAGTTGAAGAAATTCATCAAAGACTTTATTCCCGGATCTTGCTTCTCCTCGGATGAGGAATGATGTTCCCACCCCCTTTACTTTCTAGCATTTTCATTCATGTTGCTTTGCATTGAACTTTTGTAAAACTCTTTTGTACTAATGATATTTGCTTATTTTCTTAAAAGGGTTAAAATTGCAAGTTGTTAATGACTTGTGGATGATCATGATCTTTGTTAGGAATTTTGTTGTTTAGATTTTGATGAATGCCATGTAAAACTTAGAATAGAAAGTTGGCACCCCAATTTCTTGTTGTAAAATGCATTGTAACAATAGAGCCGGCAAGCCGAGTTAAGTCGACTACGCCCTAACATGCAAGAAGACAATCGAAGACTTGAAGGAAGACTCGCCTGCGAGACAGTGAGTATGGCAAAGAAGAGTAGACGGGGAACTCTTTGGAGAAGCGGTTGAGATGCGGTGCAACAGTGGAGCATCGGTCAAGTCAACTCAAGAGAAGCAAGTCTCAAGTTGAAGTGACGGAGAAGAGTCATCCAATGATTGGAAGTGACTCTAAGTCACCTGGGAAAGCAAGGAAATGCGGTCAAGTCGAGATAATCAGTAAAAAGAACCGTTGCATTTAAAATCAAGAGATTTACTTAAACAAGCAATATCTCCATACCACCTTTCTTGGAGTGCTCGATCCCGAAGCGTGCAAAAGGAATGAACCAATGGGAAGCACTACACCGTGTCGAACTCAAAAGGTGAAAGAACAATTCATACGAGGAAATGGCAATTCTAAGAACTCGCAACAAGACAAGCCAACGATGACGCAAAGTGACTTTCAAAAATAAGCCTATCTCTTCAACGGGCAAATTTTTGAAAGTTCACTATAAAATTTGAGGAGTTTGTTTGAGAAGGATGACACACATGTGAGATATACAAGCATATTAGAAAAACTGAAATATTCTCAATCCTCAAGCCTACATTACGAAGTACATCAATCCAACACTCACTGTGAAGGAAAGAGAACTTCAATCAGTTGAAGAGGAAACTTTTGAAGAAAAGGGGTCTACATTCCGGGGAAGGATTGTAGAAAGGTTCAAGGTTGAACCAAGTCTTAAGCTTTTGGAGGGCTTCGTGATCAAATCCAAAGAGCTTGAGCAAGTGAGTCATGTAGTAACAAAGCAGCTACCTTGTGAAGAAGCCGAGTCGTCTGAAGCTTGGTGAGTGATCAAGGCGTATCAGATCGAGTCCCTAAGGATCAAGTCATTTGTTGTGATCAAGACTTGTATCCGGACTGTATTACCACTTTGTTGTGATCATTACTTAGTGGATTCCTCCGGGAGTTGGAGAAGAGAGGAGTAGAAGAATTACCCCATCTTCGAACCTCTATAAAAATTTTATTGTGTCATTTACTTTTAAGCACTTTAATTCTTGCATTTTTAATGCTTATATCTGTGATAAATTTGCTATCCACGATAATTTATAAGTACTAAATCAAGCTCTAAAATCTTGCTTAAACAAACTTAAGGGTGTTAAGTCTTCCCTGATAACAAAACCACGGTTGAGTCAAATTATAGCCAACGGTGAGTTACTCCATCAATGATAAATTTGAGTGCATTGAGAGATTAACTCTCTTGAGTGACTAATTCATTGTCTATCGAGGACAATTTGTGTAGAATCAACTCTGTATATTTAAAAGGACTAAATCGAAATTTGGTAAGGTTTATTCAACCCCTCTTCTAAACCTTACACTTACACCCCTTGGGACCTACAAGTGGTATCGGAGCGGTTGGTTCATTGAACCCTCCGCAGTTCTTGAACTAGATCTCCAAACTTTTCAAAGTCTGCTTTAGTACTTAAGTTTTCAAAACTCTTCTTATCATCAAAAATTATTATCATGGAAGCAAATTTGACACGCATCCCTATGTTCACTATCGAAGAATTTGATGATTAGAAAATACGTATGCGGAGCTCATCTATCAAAGATTACACGATGAGATGTGGATAGTGATAGAAGATGGGCCTCTGCAAATATTAAAGGTGAACACAAACAGCACGAAGAAGAGTTGCGGTGAAGGAGAAAGATCTTTGCTCCCGGACGGTCATGGTTGAAAAACCAGAACTGAGTGGACAAATGATGACGAGAAAAAGATACAACCTGGACAATGTAGCAAGGACATCCTTTACAAAACCTTGGACAAAGCCATGTTCAATAAAGTCAAATCATGCAAAACGGCTAAGGAAATGCAGGATAAGTCGACATTGATTTGTGAAGGCTCGGAGCAAATCAAAGAAAACAAATTATCGGTGGGTCATGTCTGAGAAATTTGAAAACTTCAAAATGATCTCGGGAGAGAACCTGGATCAAGCTGGATGCTCGGTTCACGAAATCACAAATGAGCTATCGCACTTGGAAAGGAATATACACAGAAGGAAATGTGTATGAAGATCCTAAAAAGTCTTCCATCCGAATGGGAAATGAAGGTCATGGCACCGAGACATTCCATGGACCTATCAAAGACATCCAACCATGAGTTATTCTCGGACCTCAAAGCCTACGAATTTGGTGAGAAGAAAAGACGAGGAAGAGACAATCTGTACCCAAAACAAATTTGCTCTAATTGTTAAAGATGGGAAGAGAGCCGAGGTCAAAGAAGTCATTGACCCGAAGAAATAGCCCCGATGGTTAAAAGGTTCAACAAGTTCTTCAATAAGAACTACAAGAGAGGAAAGGGTGAATCTTCCGGAAGACACTCGGCTCCTCCAAATCAAGGGAAGACAGGCCAACCAAGAGAACAGATCATCAAAAAGTTGAGTATCAAAGGGTCGACAACTCAAGAATGGAAAGAGCGATCAAAAAAGTCTGAATATCTATGTTGGAACAGTAGACAACCAGGTCACTATGCCATTTTTGCTCATATCCCGTAGTCAACAATACGAGGATGAAGAAAGAAAGGTCTTGAGAGAAAGAAAAAAGAAAAAAAAAGGCAATGATGGTGCAGAGATCACTGGCTGAGACAAAATGCCCAAGTCAAGAGAGACAGTGATTGAAGAGATGAAGTGACTACTCAAGTGACTCGAAGAAGAAGCCCCGATTTGCTTGATGGCCAAGAACAAGATCAACGACCGACCAAGAAGATGAGGTACAATCTAACTCATCAAACTCGAACACCAATGATAGTGGTATGACACACACACTTCATCACCACTGATCTTTATGATTCATTAGGCAAAATGATGAAAGATTTTGAACACATTAAATCCTCACACACACTATTGAATGAGGAAAACACCTACTCAAAAGTCAAAACTCAAAGTGACTAAGGAGCCGAGTACTCTAAGTCAAATAGGTGATGAGAATAAAAGTTTAAAAAGTGAAAATGCTAAATTAATAGCGAAATTGCTGCTATAGAAAAGAGAGAGAATGACCTCAAGAATGTTATTGCTTCATTCACTAAGGCATCTAAATCATTGGATGATCTTATTATGAGTCAAAGACAATGTGGAGACAAGACAGGCTTAGGATTTAATTCCTCGTGCTATGTCAAACCTCAAGAGTAATTTTGGAAAAAGGATCTTCAAGTCATGAAGAGTCGAAAAATCCAAAACTCTAAATGTTGCACACACATTCACACCAAAGCACAATAATAAGCAAAGCGGCCTTGGTTATAAAGGAAAAGGAAAACGTACGAGTTGAGTGCTTATTTGAAAGGACATCCGAGAAAAGGTTAGTTGAGTCCTCGACAAACTCCAAACATAAAATACTCAGTAAAGAAGATGCGAGCTACCAAAAACCCCAAAAAAATCCATAAAAGAAATACAAATGATGGGAATGGTAGAAAATATCCAAGCCAAGTGATTGGAATAATGTGAACCATCAAAGATAGACTTATGGATTATAAGCCCAAATGGCAAAGGCCTAAAACTCAAAGCAAAGGCCATTCCAAAAGTATAAGAGCTTTCATCGGCACACATATGCACCTAGGCACTACACTCAAAAACACCACAATTACCCGAGGAAGGCAATTGCTAAAACACATATGCAAGCATACGACAAAAGAGACAATTTGTATGAACTAGAATCCCCAAGCAATTTGCAGGATTAATTATGATTATGGCAGCGATAGATGGCAACCTCTTAGAGTCAAATCATTTGGCTATAGGTTGGTTGGATCATCTTATAATTCTAACCCCTCGGGACCCGGACAAGTATGGGTACCTAAAACTTAATTTCCTTGATTGCGGGTTCAAGGAGCAGTGAGTGCAAGGAACCTGGTACATGGATAGTGGCTATTCGGACATATGACGAGGAAATAAGAGAAATCTGTCAAAATTCAAGGAAGTTAAAGGAGCAAAAGTCATATTTGGAGGAAATGAAGCTCTGGTGAGATAAGAGGCATTGGATCCATCAAGAGGAATGGATTAGAAATCACGAGATGTTGCATATGTTGAAGGACTAAACTTCAATTTACTAAGCATCATCAACTCGTGACAAGGGCTACAATGTTGGATTCAACATGGGTATATGCCAAATCAAAAATATTGAATCAAATGAAGTTGTCTTTGCAAGGATGTAGACGAGAAGAATATGTATGTCGTGGATTGGTCAACCGCAACACCAGATGCACATCTACTAGCAAAGAGTTTGAATCAAGTTGGTGTGGCACTGGTGAGTCACTGAATTTCAAAACGATTAACAAAAGCGGCAAGAAGTCATCTTGTGGAAGGACTTCGGACTCAATATACAAAAAGGAGAGTATATGTGACGCATGTCGAAGGAAAACAAATCAAGTCGTCATTCAAAGAAAAGACATGCCCGTCCTCAACAAGAATTTTGCATACGCTTCATATGGATCTATTCGGCCCAGTGGAACTCGCCAAAGATAAGTGGAAAGAAATATACCTTGGTGGTAGTAGATGACTACTCAAGATATACATGGACAATATTCATGTGTAAGAAGAAAGAAACTCTACAAAAACTACCCACGGTGATGAAGAGGATTCAAAACGAGAAGAGTCAAACCATTATCAAAATAAGATCGGAGAGGAACCGAGTTTGTCAATGGAATAATAACTCGATATTGTATTGAGAATGGTATTGGTCATGAACTATCAGCAAGGACTCCACAATGAGAATGGAGTTGCGAGAAAGAAGAAATAGAACCCTCAAAGAAGCGGCAAGGACCATGTTAGTCAACGAGTTACCAAAAAGATTTTTGGTCAAGCAATCAACACGACTTGCTACACTCAAAACAGGATGTATGATAAATAAACAGTGACAAAGACTCCTATGAGATCGGATTTGGAAGAAAACCAAATGTTGCATATTTGAGAATATTTGGATGCAAATGCTTCATCCACAACAATGGCAAAGACAATCTAAAGGCTTTTGATGCTAAAGCTGATGAAGGTATCTTCTTAGGATACTCGGTGAAAGCAAAGCCTCTGAGAATACTCAACAAAAGGACTATGGTTGCGAAGAATCCATTCATGTGGTATTTGATGAGCCAAATATAAATGGAGAAGACATTGAAGAGTCGGTGATAAGTGAATTATCCAACCGCATGAAGAGTCCCTATCTTTGAAGCCGAATTATGGAATTATCAATTGAGAAGAAGATGAGGCAAGTGAATCTCAAAAAAAACCGGAAAATTTGCGGCTAAGTGATTACGAGAGAGGCGACCCACAAAGAACACAAAATTGGCAAGTCGATCAATCGCTAACTTACTCCAACTTTGATGTAAGATGGTGAGAGACCATCCACGAGAACTTGTCATTGGAGATATAAGAGAAGGTGTCAAAACAAGATTGAGAACTCAACAAGAAGCCATGTTCACATGTTTCATCTCGCAAATAGAGCCCAAAGATGTGTCACAAGCATTGGACGACACACATTGGATTCAAGCTATGCAAGAAGAGTGAATCGGTTTGAGAGAAATAAAGTTTGGGAATTAGTGCAAAGACCCATACATCAAAATGTTATTGGAACCAAATGGGTGTTCGTAAATAAGATGAGCGAGGAAGGTTACGTGGTAAGAAACAAAGCAAGACTAGTAGCCAAAGGATATTGCCAAGAAGAAGGGATAGATTTTGATGAAACATTTGCCCCTCGTAGCAAGATTGGAAGCTATAAGGATGTTTCTTGCCTATGCGACTCACAAGAATTTCATTGTATATCGGATGGATGTAAAGAGTGCATTCTAAATTGCTTATTGGAAGAAGAAGTGTATGTTGAACAACCTCCGAGGATTTGAGCGAGAAGACTCTTGGAGATAAGGTGTACAAACTCAAGAAAGCTTTGTATGGATTGAAACAGGCACCAGAGCATGGTATGATACTTTGTCACAATTCCTAATCGAAAATGGATTCACAAAAGGAAAAGTAGATAGAACACTTTTTGAGAATACAAGACAAGAAGAGTATTCTACTTGTTCAAATATATGTGGATGACATCATCTTTGGATCCACAAACAAGAGAGTCATGTGTGAAAAGTTTTCAAACCTCATGCAAAGTAAATTTGAAATGAGCATGATGGGAGAGTGACATTCTTCCTTGGACTCCAAGTGAAACAAATTTGAATGATGGAACCTTCATAAGTCGGACAAAATACACGAGACTTAATGAAGAAGTTTGGTATGGAGGAGAAGTCTTCGTAAAAATACCAATGAACACATCAGTCAAAATGGACATGGATGCGGATGGCAATGTCTTTGTAGATCAAACAAGATACTGAGCACTTATTGGATCATTGCTCTATCTCACCAAGTCAGTCGGACATCACCTTTCTTTGTAGGTGTATGTGCAAGATTTCAATCTGCTCCAAAAAGAGAGCCATATGACAAGCAGACTAAGAGAATATTGAGATACTTGAAAGGAAGCCAAGAAGTAGGCTATGGTATCAAAGGAAGGTGGATTCAAACTAATTGGTTATTGATTCGACTATCTTTGGATGCAGAGTGGACAGAAGAAGAGCACTTCAGGCACATGTCAAATGCTAGGAACAGTGATCTCCTGGTTTAGCAAAAAGCAAAACTCAATAGCCACCTCTACTGGTGAAGCGAGAATACATAGGCTGCGGGGGCATTGTTGTGCCCAAGTCCTATGGATGAGACAAAGAAACGGTGAGAGACTATGAAGTTGAAGAAAAAGAAATTCCAATCATGTGTGATAACACAAGTGCAATTGCAATCACTCAAAATCTGTGTTGCACTCAAGAACAAAACATATTGATGTCGAGATATCACTTCATAAGAGATCATGTTGAAAAGAAGGACATCATCCTGGAATATATCTCAAGCGATAAACAACTAGCCGACATCTTCACAAAACCACTATGTGAGTCAAGATTTGAAGAACTCAAGCATGAATTAGGGCTAATTGGTGGTGACACTCAGATCAAAGAAGAGAAATGAAAGCAGAAAAAGGGGAAAAAGAAGAAAACAAAGATATCACCAAGAATCACCAGTATGTCGGAAGAAACATGACCACCGAGTCGGTGACATTTGAGTCACTAAGAGAATCTGTGAGAAGTAGAGTTTAATTGACTAGGGATAAATTTGAATAACTTATGAGCAAAATGATAAACGCAAATGATCGTTTTGACTAAGCGGGAATGTTTTAAGGAATACGTCAAGATAATGATGATGTACGAAATAAAAGCCGCACACCAAGCTTATGATTGGATATAAATCTTTGCCGCATTAAATACGAGACATGAAATGCTCAATAGGCGTCGAAATCAAGCCGTTGATTTCGATCACATTTCAAAAACTACCCGCACGTCCTTTCATAAACCATATTTAAACCTTTTTCGTCAGTTTCTCTCTCACATTTCTAAAAGCTGTTCATCTCTTTCTCTCAAAAGCAAAGGCAAAATACTCTCGAAACCCTATCAATCTTCAAATCAATTTCTGAATTTTTCTTCTATATAATCTGAAAAATGGCACCAACTTATGACTTTACCAAGTTAGGAAAGCAAATCCACACCGGCTCTACGGTGGATTTTGACGAATGATGAAACAGGTCCGACGACACCTAGTGAAGAAAATCGCCGAGAAGTTGGAAACGTCAGGGCTAAAACCGTTTCTAACATTAGAATATCCGATGACCTATGTGGAGGAGGTCGCACAATTCTACGTGAATGCCGAGATTCACGATGAAGGAATCAAGTCATCTCATTTCACGGAAAGCGGTGACTATCTCTGCCAAGGATTTGGTGAACATTGCTCACTACCGGAGAAGGAGCATCCGAGATTAAAAAAGGCGATGTCAACTTGGGCGATGCTTGGAAGAAATAGCCAAGTCCGACTATCTTTGATAAAATAGTATACTGAAAAAAAAAAGCTATTTGAAGGAGGATTATCACAAGTGTTGGACATAGTTGCCAAAAAAGTATCGACATCAAGTTTGGCGACTTTGACCAATTGTCAAAGGCAAAGTTGATTGTAATGGCCATTTGCAATCATCGAAGAAAAGAAGATAAACTGGGAAATTTGAGTTCGTTTAAGCGAGACTCGCGAGCGTGGGAACAAGTCCTTCAAGGAAGATGGCTCATTTGGAGGATCCCAGGATATGGCCTAGTGATTGGCCGGCTATTGGAGGTGAAAGGTGTCCTCTTAGACATGGGAAGGCATTCCATGTTAACAAGAGGATGTTGAGCAAACCTCTCAGGCGCTCGAAGAGAGCCTATGCCAAGAGAGGCGACACTAGTGAGGGGAATCGGTGACCTCGAAGATACAACTGTTTCCTCTCCACCCAAGAAGAAAGCTGCCCCTGCCCGCAGCTGCTAAGAAGATTTGCCCCTGCAGAAAGAAAACAAATGATCCCCGCCCCTGCAGAGAGTCACCGCCCCAAAGAAGCCGTGTCCCTGCCCTGCAGCGGTGATCGAGAAGGACTCACAAATACCTTCTCCGATCGTCAAAAAGAGGAGAATCGACAAGCCAAGACGGCTGACTCCTCATAAACAAACACGGCACTGCCCCCCGCACAAGACTCGAGGCCACCATCTCGAACAGAAATTCCCCGGTACAAACCAGGAGACGAAGAAGAATCATCAAGCACTCGAGCTTGAGAAACCGGCCGAGTCACCACTCAGTGGAGCAGACATCGGAGATGCTGGAGAAGTAGAGTCTCGGATGTAATTGATGAAACAGAAAGTCTGCCGAAGGCGATCAGAGGCAACTGAAGACACAACCGTAGTTCACACAGCTGAAACACAAGAAGAAAGCTGGAGCAGACGGTGATGTAATGATTCTATCCCCACCTTACCCGGACATCCAAAATCGTCTGCGTGAGTGGAGAAATGGAAGTTGAGTAAGTCAAGGAACAGTTCCAACGGCCGAGTTTATAGAAGAAGAAGAGGAGGCGCTAAATTTCCTAGACTAAAGATCGTGCTCCCAAAGACTTGATGAAGACAAGCTCGCTTAGACATCCCGCAGATTTTCAAGGAAAAGGAGAGAGAAAAGCAAGGCGAGGAAGCCGAATCACGTGAGAAGGCAAGCATCCGCCCTATCTCCGCACCTACAGTAACACACACATCCTCTCCTTGATGTCTTCTCCGGTGATGAGGAACAGGAGAATGCGCCCGCGAGAAGAATTGCAAATGCAGCAAGCATTGCACGAGTCGAGAATCCTTCACGAGCAAAGATTGATGGAGGGACCAGAGAGTCCTCCGAACACACCGAAATTGATCCAATGGGAGTGGTCCGACAAATCGCCATCGTCGTTCTTGCCACCACTTCCTCACTCACTGGAAGAAAGCGATAAGGGACTTGGCGATGAACCGGGATAATGGGGACCCAGTCGAGCCAACCCCTATTGAAGGTGTTTTACCACCGCCCCAACGGCTGAACATTCAATGGCAATACCGGGAGTTTGGAGACGAGTGACCCATTCCAAGTCACTCACTGGTGCGCTAGCCGAGGGGAAACTCCTCCTCGGCTGCGGCAAGGTCGGAGGATGTCGAGATGACTCCACAAACGAATCTAGGAGGCGAAGTGGAGAAGGAACAAACACAAAGTACACAGCAAGTTGTCATCAACGAAGCTCGGACGATTGAGACTGCTGTCTCCTGAGGTGCCAACTGCTACGAAGGCTAATGACGCTGTTGATGCGGTCGAGGCACATGAGGGAACAGCCACGGGAGTTAACACTGGCGATGAAAGTGCAATCCATGGGGTTGAGACTCAATGGATGCCACCGTAGTAGAAGACCCTAAGACACCGACACTGTCGAAAGGGAGGACAAGGCCTCATTGCGATCGAGACTGCCTGGAGGATCTTGAAGGCCCACGGGAGGTTGAGACTTCCGGGGTAAAGAAGTCGAAGTAGAGAACATTCCTCCTGCTATCATCGACCCATCCGAGAAGGAGATAAGCGCACTTCAAGATTCCCAGGACAATCCCGATGTCACTTTTCCGGGATCGAAGCGAAGAAGAAGTTCGAGTCATCCCCCGTGACAAATCCAAAAGACTCACCGTGCGGATGTTCCAAGCACGAGCAAGTCGATCCCAAGACTACTCGTCAAACTTTTAACTTTGATGATGAGCCACCAATGGAAATCTCATCATCGTCCGATGACGCTCGATAAGGCGAGGACCGATCTCTTTTGAAATGGAAAAATCGGTGAGACAAACAAAAGGTCGTTAAAGACAGTTGAGGCTCGGCCGGGGCCTCATTGCACAACCAAACCAGTGAACCAGAGACCATGCGCGGGCCCCCTCATGCGCAGCCCAGGTCGATTCCTCAAAGAACTCCCGCGCACCGCTCATCATCGAACAAATCCCGGTGGGCGGTGATGAATCTTTCATAGAATCCTTTCCTTTTCTCTGCGGAGGTACCCGACCTCCATGAAGAGTCGAAGAATGAGCGCGCACGCTATCTGCACCAGCTCCCGTTTTCTCTTGAGCACCATTGTTCCATTTGCTTATGACTTTGATGTTGTATGGCCATCACCGCAACCATGAAGAATCAGTGAAGTTCGAGAAGTGTTCAAGGCACTCTTTGCCGGGTTGAACGGATGGAGAGGCATCAGGCCTCTTTGGACATGCGATCGGACAACAGAGATGCTAACCTTACGGCCCGACTTGAGAGGCATCAGTCGAGGATAAGGGAATGGTGGCAACAAAGAAGAAACAATGCGTGTGGAACAAGTCGATTCTTTGAGGACATTGTTCAACAAGTCTGGTATGGAGAGCCGAAAATGCCGATGCAAAACGAAGGCGAGAAACACATTGAGCATATGCATGAAGCTCACTGGCCGCCGAGATCAAGCTTTGCATGAGCAAAATACAAATGATGTGAAGGGTCGACGAAGAAAGAAAGAAAGCTTGTTGAGGGGAAGGGTCGAGATGTGACATTGATGATTGCACAAACCCCAACAAGGTCTGTCACGGTGACATTATAAGCAAAGAAACTCCCTGTGACTCTCGCCACTCCAACACTGCTATATCCATGGCCGATAAGAGAAAAACTATTGAAGCAGGGATGAAGGAAGTGGAAGGTAGAATGGATGCCCGAGTTATGAACATCTTGAAAGAACATGGAGGCATTCCAAAGAGACAGAGATACTTATGCCATCTCGGATGTCGGGACATGAGCCATGATCGAGTTGATGAATTTAAAACGCTCGAATCCGGGGATACTTTGCAAATATGTCTATGGCTCAAGCTTCGGACTTATGGGAAAAGGGTCTCACGTTGTGTGAAGAAGTTTCGACAGAGCAGACCAGACTACCCGGCGATCCTCATTTGGTCACTCTGCTGGCCACTCACCGGAAAGAGAAGACCCCAAGACAAAGATACGCCCGAGGTAGAGGAAGAAGCGGCGAGTGGAGGAAGAAGCTTGGACTCCAGGCCTCGCCCAAAAACATCGAATATGTGGATCCGAAAGAAAGAAAGGAGGGATCTCACTGGGCCGGGCTTGACCAAGTAGCGAATTTGAGTGGCGAAAACTAACGCCGAGTATGCAAAAAGAATAGAAGAAGAAAACAAGAGACAAACTCGACTATGGGAGGAGAGACAGGAAGAGAATAAGAAGAGATGAAGCTGCCGGGAAGGCATATGAGAAGAAAAAGAAAGCGGTGACGAGCGAGAAGAAGAGAAAGAAGAGAAGAAGATCTTGATCAAGATGAGAGAAGGAGACGAAAGAAGATGAAGTGTTCTTTGTCCCTTTCGTGTATTTTTTTGTAAATACATACAATGTAAGTCTTACGTAATAAAACTATAAATTCTTTATTTTTTTGTTGAAGACAAATATGTGCTGTTTCGATACACCTTGTAAATGATTGTGTAAAAGAACAAGAATGATATGATCAATAAACGGATCTATTCTCGCGCATACATTCTATGTCAATACACTATCGTATGTATCTTTGCTATTTGCATTTTTGAATGGTTTAAGTTTTGGCATCATCAAAAAGGGGGAAATTGTTAGGAATTTTATTGTTTAGATTTTGATGAATGCCGTGTAAAACTTAGAATAGAAAGTTGGCACCCCAATTTCTTGTTGTAAAATGCATTGTAACAATAGAGCTGGCCAAGCTGAGTTAAGTCGCCTACGCCCCTAACATGCAAGAAGACAATCAAGACTTGAAGGAAGACTCGCTGCGAGACAGTGAGTATGGCAAAGAAGAGTAGACAGAACTCTATGGAAGCGGTGAGATGCACGGTGAGTGGAGCATCGGTCAAGTCAACTCAAGAGAAGCAAGTCTCAAGTTGAAGTGTGAGAAGAGTCATCGATGATTGGAAGGCGACTCTAAGTCACCTGGGGAAAGCAAGGAAATGCGTCAAGTCGAGATAATCAGAAAAGAAGCTGTTTAAATCAAGAGATTTACTTAAACAAGTAATATCTCCATACCACCTTTCTTGGAGTGCTCGAGTCCCGAAGCGTGCAAAAGGAATGAACCAATGGGAAGCACTACACCGTGTCGAGAACTCGAAAAGGTGAAAGAACAATTCATACGAGGAAATGGCAATTCCAAGAACTGCAACAAGACAAGCCAACGACTGCAAAGTGACTTTCAAAAATAAGCCTATCTCTTCAACGGGCAAATTTTTGAAAGTTCACTATAAAAGGCTGAGGAGTTTGTTTGAGAAGGATGACACACATGTGAGATATACAAGCATATTAGAAAAACTGAAATATTCTCAATCCTCAAGCCTACATTACGAAGTACATCAATCCAACACTCACCTGTGAAGGAAAGAGAACTTCAATCAGTTGAAGAGGAAACTTTTGAAGAAAAGGGTCTACATTCCAGGAAGGATTGTAGAAAGGTTCAAGGTTGAACCAAGTCTTAAGCTTTTGGAGGGCTTCGTGATCAAATCCAAAGAGATTGAGCAAGTGAGTTGTAGTAACAAGGCGGTTGCCCTGTGAAGAAGCCGAGTCGTGCGAAGCTTGGTGAGTGATCAAGGCGTCTCCATCCGAGTCCCTAAGGATCAAGTCGGCCGTTGTGATCAAGACTTGTATCCGGGATCGTATTACCACTTTGTAAACCGATCATTACTTAGTGGATTCCTCCGGGAGTTGGAGAAGAGAGAGTAGAAGAATTACCCCATCTTCGAACCTCTATAAAAATTTTTATTGTGTCATTTACTTTTCAAAGACTTTAATTCTTGCATTTTTAATCGCTTATATCTGGCGATAAATTTGCTATCCACACGATAATTTATAAGTACTAAATCAAGCTCTAAAATCTTGCTTAATCAAACTTAAGGGTGTTAAGTCTTCCGCCGATAACAAAACCACGGTTGAGTCAAATTATAGCCAACAAGTGAGTTACTCCATCAATAAAATTTCTTTGAGTCTGTTGAGAGATTAACTCTCTTGAGTGACTAATTCGATTGTCTATCAAGGACACTGGTTGTGTAGAATCAAGTCTCAGTATATTTAAAAGGACTAAATCGAAAATTTGGTAAGGTTTATTCAACCCCCTTCTAAACCTTACACTTACACCCCTTGGGACCTACAATCTTGATGGAGTATTTGATGGTAAAAAAATACTCTTATATGGCATGGTTTGATAATTGGTATGAAGTAGTTGATGGTAAAAGTGCTTCTCTTAATCTTTGTGATAATTATGCTTAGATGGATATGTTGGGACATTTGATATATCATACTTGTATTGTTTGTATCACTTGATGGATGCTCTAATTTTTGGCATTTGTAATGCCTTGATTCTTTTTGGGCTTATATTGTCTCAATTGGGTTGAACCTCGAGAATCTCTTTGTTGAGCCTCTTATTAGATGAACAAATGTTGCATATGTTGCATATGATCTTATTGAGCTTTGGAATGAGGTTGATTGATGATGTTATGAAAATTTTTGGCTTGAAACTTTTACAAGGACTATATACAACCTTTTTATTTTTCACGCACACAAGATGTTCGATGAAATGTCGCAATGAAACTTTCAACTTCTACATGATTCTCTTGCTTAAAAATGTCTTAAAATCTTTTTGAAATCATGTTTTTAGCTAACTAATGAGCTTATGGATCTCCTATGCTACAATTCTCCCATTTTCCTTAGACTTTATGTATAAATTGCTCGATGGTTGATGAACCGAGTCTCGTTTGCGCACTTTGATATATTTGTATGATGTTTTTATCATCCTAACATTCTTTTTGATGATTCCAAAGGGGAGAAACAGGATATTGGCTCACTAGCTCAAAGAAGCTAATAAAAGCTTGTCATAAAAGCTATAAGCTATGGCTCATAAAATTGTTGCTTGATGGACTTATACAAGTGTTTAATGGTGTTTTGTGACAGGGGAGCTTATAAGCTCTTGAACAAATTGTGAAAGCTAAAGCTTTTAGCTTATGGAAAATTGCTTTTACATTATATGCTTGTTGATAGGGGAGCTTGTGCTTATTATTGAATATATTCACTCCTACTTGGTTGCTTTAATATTTTTGGAAATTTTGGTTGCTTCCAAACGGTCAAATATTTTTACCGGAAAATCATTTCTAAAATTGCTCTCTTAGTTTGTGTAAAAATTGTTTTGGTTTGTAATCATCAAAAGGGGAGATTGTTTGATACATGTTTTTATCTTAATTTTGATGATTTTATTTTGTCACCAAAACAATGTTTTTAAAGGTTGTCCAAATACTCCTAAATGATTTAAAATGGTTTTGATATTTTCCGGAGTATTTCCTCAAGTTTATTTTTAATAATAATGGACAACACTTTTAATGATTTTATGTCAATGGGTTTTTACTCCTATAACAAGATTTCTAAATGTTGTCTAAATACTCTCGATTGGTTTAAAATGTTTTTACTAAATTTTTGGAGTATTTCGTGTTTTATTTTCGACAACAATTGGACAACATTTGTCTCGTGGTCGACCGGTCGCCCATAGGGCAACCCGTACACTGAAGATGATTTTGAAACAGAAAATGAGACGGAAGGAAAACCTGGGCGGTCGACCGTCGCTTCAGGCGTCGGCCGATCCGGTCGGCCGCGCCAGTCGGCCGGTACCTGCAAGTTGGCATTGAAACAGAGCTTCAAACCTTGCATTTTTGAGTTAGGGGACCGATTGAGGCAGGGTCGACCGGCCGGCCTATGTCGACGTGGCCGCCTGTTGTAATTTCCAAAGTGTTCTTCAATTCTCTTATTTTGTGCGACCGGTCGCCTGCGTGCATTGACAAAGCAAAAATATGACCGTTTGACAACAGACACATTTCCTTAAATTGTGGGATTGATTTCTAACCGCTATATTCTTGATTTTAATTGTATTTTTCTCAGATTTTCAATCCCCAATAGGAGCCTATGTTTAATCAATCATCTCCTATAAATAGAGAAAGTTTTGGAGCAACCAATACAACAATTGAGATACAACACAACAAGATACACTTCAAGCAAATACTTGGTCTTTCATTGTTAATATTCTTGTTGTAAATTTGCCTATCTTATCACTTTCACATCTTTGAGGTCTAGGCTATTCTTGATTACACTATGCACTCAAATTGTATTATTCATTATTGAGTTGTAATCTTGATTTTTGGTTATCATTCAACACAAGATATCCTTGTGAGTTTCTTGTGGTAAGAACACACTTGGATGATCTAGGTGATAGGTGCAAGAAGATTGTGGTGATCTTCTTATTGAGGTGTTGAAGAATTTGGTATTCTTCAAGGTTGAAGATTGAGGTAATCTTCACAAGGTGTCGTTGAAGGAAGATTGTGGTGATCTTCAAAGGGAGATTGTGGTAATCTCCAAAGGTGTTGTTGAAGAAAGAGTGTGGTGCTCTTCAAGGTGTTGTAAGTTGAATTTTTATTAATTTTGGTAATTAATAAAATTCTTTTTCTTTGAAATCCATCCCGAATATGGGGTGGTAGAGGATTAGGCCCTAGGTGGGTTGAACCTCTTTAAATCGGCGTGTGTTGTTTACATTACGCACCTTTATTATTGTCTTTGAGCTTTCGGTCCGAAAAAGAGGGCAAAATCGAAAAGATGGAGATAATCTATTCACCCTCCTCTAGATTATCGTAGCCGCTGGATTACACCTATGTGCTTGTTTTCATAGTATTTCATACAAGTGTTGAAAGGCACTATTCGATATTTGATTGCACATATTTGCCGTGTCAACTCTTGTTCAAATACTTCTTTTAAATAAGGTCTCAACTATATGCTTTGGATTTTCAAATTTCAAAAGAGACCTTTTGTAGCTTTCTTAAGCTTATTTGAACTTGCATGATTTATTAGACTCTTGATGATCTTCTAAATGCATAGTATGTGTTTCTTGCTTCATGGTCTATATATATAGTGTCTATTTCTACTATGCTCTTATGCAAGATATTTTTGTGATTGGTGATTGAGGCATGTTTTTACACTTGGACTATTTTTCTTGCTTATATAAGCGATGGTAATGAGTTTGTTAAGTTGTGTAGATGAGAAATGAAGTACTCCAAATATTAGTTACCTCAAAATATTTGGATGTAAATGTTCTATTATGAACACCTTAGATCAATTGGATGCCCTATGATGATAGTGATGAAGAAGACAAAAAGGGTATTAGGAACAAACTCGATGACCAAGGCAACATTGGTCGAACTAAAGGCGAGGTTAGTAGCTCGAAGGTATTTTCAAGAAGAAGGTAATTAAATTTTTTGTAACATTTGCACTCATAGCACATTTAGTAGCTATTTGCATTTTACTTGCCCATTCTTGTTTTAAAGAAAATTTCAAGCTTTACCAAATGGATGTTAAATCCAACTTTCTAAATGGTTTTATTCAAATATAAGTCTATCGGAGTTTAAAATTTTAGGCCAAATGATTTTTATAAAAGGCCTTGTACGATTGATAGACTTAGCTATTTTTGCAAAATGATTTTACAAAAGGTAAAGTTGATACTACACTTCTTGTTTTGAAAAAGGCGAGGTTGTTTACTTGTGCAAATTTTTGTTGATAATATTTATGGTGCTACTAATGAATATTTGTGCAAGATATGTTTTTCTAAGTTGATACTAGGTGAGCTTGAGATGAGAATGATGGGGGAGCTCAATTTCTTGCTTGGACTACAAATTATTCAATGCGAAGAAGATGGTTATATAAGAACTCTTGAAGGAGTTAAGCATTGAAGGAAGAAGAACCATCTCAACCTCTATGGCTAAAGATTGACAAAGGTTGAGAAAGGCATATCGACCGACAAACAAATTCGAGGTATGTTTTCTTGTATTATTCCTATAGACTCGACATTCCATATGCCTTATGTCTATATGCTCGACTTCAAATACTATCCCAACGAATCTCATTAAAGTTATTAAAAGAAATTTTCAAATATTTGAAAGGCACTTCTTCTTATGACTTGTTGTATCCAAAGCTTTAAAACGTTCTTATTTTTTTTTTGGGATAACAAGTTTGGTATCTATTATACGGTTATTCGTATTCAAAATTTGTTCGTCATAATCGAACTAAACATATTGAGATTCGATATATTTTTAAGGGATTGTGATTTTTAACAAAAACTTGAGATGTGTTTAATTCCGTCTCAAGGATAACTCGTGGACTTTTTGATCGTTAACCCGAGTATTTTACCTCATTTCGAGCTTGATTATGACATAATGTATATTGAATGAGGTCTACGTTTGCATTTTGCACATTTTTAAAACTTAGGGCGAAAAATCGGATTTTCGGATCAAAATGGATTTTGCAAATCAAAATAATAGTGGGCAACCAGGCAAAAAACGACCGGTCGCCCACTGCTCGACCGTCGCCCTTGCCCATGACCGGTCGCCTAAGGATTTTTGGTTAAAATGCTACATTTTCGTGACTTAGCCATTTTGGCTCTTTTGGTTCATTTTTCGTCCCCTTTGTCATTTTCACACACAATTCACTTCAAATGTGTTTTGTTGCATAAATTATATATCTTGGGGATTGTCTAGCTCGTTTATCATCATTGATGCTCATCTTTACCGATTGAATGGTAAGAATTTCACTCTCTTTAGCTCAATTGGGTTGAACCTCGAGTTTGTGGCTTATATGTATTTTTCTTAATGCAATTCATATATTTTTGTGATGAGCTTATTGATTGTTGATGATTAACTTGTGTTAAATTGCATTTGGTGATGAAAAACTTGGCTTGATTTCATTTACAAGGGCTATATATATCTTTCTCAATTTTTGACGCCCGCCAAGTGTTCGATAAAACGTTTCAATGAAAAATTCATCACCTACATGATTCTCTCGATTTCAAAAGTCTTATACATTTATAGAGATCATGTTTTGCTTATAAAATGAGTTTTCCTAAACCCCTACAAGTCGTATGATTCGACTTTTCCCTCCTATTTGGTTTATAAGCTTCAATGCTCAAATAGCTCGATACATCGGTTTAGTTGCGCACTTTGATATGAATATATGATGTATTTATCATGCTAACATTCTTTTGATGATTCCAAAGGGGGAAAAACAAGTTATAAGCGCATTAGCTCATAAAAGCTAAGATAAGCTTAACGAAAAGAAGCTATAAGTTATGGCTTCATAAAGCCATTAGTTATGATTCATTTTTAGTCCAATTGTTGCTTGATGGACTTATACAATTGTTTAATGGTGTTTTGTGACAGGGGAACTTATAAGCTATTGAACAAATTGTAAAAAGCTAAAGCTTTTAGCTTATGGATAATTGCTTTTACATTATTATTGA
Source organism: Rehmannia glutinosa (assembly GCA_016081115.2). Taxonomy (NCBI): domain Eukaryota; kingdom Viridiplantae; phylum Streptophyta; class Magnoliopsida; order Lamiales; family Orobanchaceae; genus Rehmannia; species Rehmannia glutinosa. The sequence goes on from JABTTQ020002843.1 coordinate 104,775, forward strand.
AGTGCTTGTTGATAGGGGAGCTTATGTAATGAATATATTTACTCCCCTACTTGGTTGCTTTTATATTTTGGAAATTTTGGTTGCTTCCAAACGGTCAAATGTCTTTACCGGAAAATCATTTCTAAAATTGTTCTCCTATTTTGTATAAAAATTGTTTTGGTTTGTAATCATCAAAAAGGGGAGATTGTTTGATACATGTTTTTTCTTAATTTTAATGATTTTATTTTATCACCAAAACAATGTTTTTAAAGGTTGTCCAAATACTCCTAAATGTTTTAAAATGGTTTTAATATTTTTAGGAGTATTTCCTCAAAGATTATTTTCGATAATATTGGACAACACTTTTAATAATTTTATGTCAATGAGTTTTTACTTCTAAACAAGGTTCCTAAATGTTGTCTAAATACTCCCGATTGGTTTAAAATGTTTTTACTAAATTTTCGGAGTATTTCTTGAGTTTTATTTTCAACAAAAATTGGACAACATTTAAATCGTGGTCGACCAGGTCGCCTCTATAGGGCAACCCGTGACGTCAAGATGATTTTTGAAATAGAAAAAGAGACGGATGAAAAATGTCGCAGGTCGACCGCCGCTCAGGCATCGGCCGTCGCCCCGTGGGTCGGCCACTGCATGTTTCGTTTTGAAAGCAGAACAAATCCTCCTCGTTTTTCATTAAGGTGGATGGTTGAGACAGGGTCGGCACGGTCGAAGCCTATGTCGACCGGTCGCCTGTTGTAATTTCCAAAGTGTTCTTCAAATCTCTTATTTCTCGTGCGACCGGTCGCTGTGTTTTTTGACAAAGAAAAAAATATGACCGTTTGACAACAGACACATTTCCTTAAATTGTGGGATTGATTTCTAATAACAGATTATATTCTTGATTTTAATTGTATTTTCTGTAGATTTTCAATCCCCAAGAGGAGCCTATGCTTGATCAATCATCTCCTATAAATAGAGGAAGTTTTGGAGCAACCACAACAACAATTGAGAGACAACACAACAAGATACACTTCAAGCAAATATTTGTTCTTCATTGTTATTATTCTTGTTGTAAAATTTGCCTAGCTTATCACTTTCACATCCTTGAGGTCTAGGCTATTCTTGATTACACTTTGCACTCAAATTGTAATATTCATTATTGAGTTGTAATCTTGATTTTTGGTTATCATTCAACATAAGATATCCTTGTGAGTGTTCTTGTGGTAATAACACACTTGGATGATCTAGGTGATAGGTGTAAGAAGATTGTGGTAATCTTCTTGTTGAGGTGTTGAAGAATTTGGTATTCTTCAAGGTTGAAGATTGTGGTAATCTTCACAAGGTGCCGTTGAAGGAAGATTGTGGTAATCTTCAAAGGGAGTTTGTGGTAATCTCCAAAGGTGGTGTTGAAGAAGAGTGTGGTGCTCTTCAAGGTGTTGTAAGTTGAATTTGTATTAATTTTGGTAATTAATAAAATTCTTTTTCTTTGAAATCCATCCCTGAGGATATCTTTGGGGTGGTAGTAGATTAGGCCCTAGGTGGGTTGAACTACTATAAATCGGCGCGTGTTGTTTACATTCCGCACCTTTATATTTGTCTTTGAGCTTTCGGTTTGAAAAAGAGGGATAAATCGAAAAGATGGAGATAATCTATTCACCCCCTCTAGATTATCGTAGTCGCTTGGACTTACAGATTTATCTTGCAATTTTCGATCTTTCATCTTGAATCGAAAAATTGCTTTCCATTCGAATGACTCTTTGTAATCTGGTGGATTGGGCTATTTAACCTTTTTGTATGTTTTTGATTATATATACATAAGCTATCGTTTCGGAAATAAAAAAGTGATGGAACTTTTTTAAAAAAATAAAAAGAACATGGTGTAAATAATTCTGCTTTTTTGACCCAATGTGATGTGGCATTAGCTATGCTATGTTGGTAAGCCTGGTCCAGACTTTTAGGTATGTCTTGACTAGATCTTAGGTATGTCTTGGACCACTCTGGATAAGACCAACCCGATGGTTTGTGTCGCTACCGCGCGAATTGTATGTGTCGGTGTCGGTGGGAATACCGGGAGGCCGAGGCGGTGAAAAGAAATTGTGGCTTTCATAAGGAAATTTTAGATTCATGGGATCTTATTGGATAAGGAAGGTGGATCTTGAGTCATATCCACTTCCCTAAAATACCTGCATATCTCATATCTTAACGATATCCGAATACTGCTACAATGTAGTTTGCTAGGTATAAATAAATGTATTTAGGTTTAGATTTTGGGGATTCAATATTTGTTATTTAAAGATAATATTTTATCTTGAAATGTTCGAGATTTTGGGTGACTTGAGAATCTCTATGTCGGGATTCCTCCCGGCTCTTTGTAGGTACAGTTCGTGAATTCGAATGAGAAGATCCAGTATACTAGAGAGGTTCTTGGTGATTGATCTATTCAAGCACATCACCATGCACCCACCTCAATCACGGTGGGTGGTATACTTTATTTTTATTTTATTTTTCAACTTTCACAAAATATATTGACCTTTTACATAATATACCCTAAAAATTTTCGATTTTTCCATTCAATTTAAGGTCAAAGTTAAATTTGTCGATAAATCGAACCCAAATTGTAACTAACTTAATAATGACACTAACATTGTGAAACAAATAGATACAAATTTGAGAAGAAAACAATTCATGATCAAATATAAGTTTCACTTGACTTATAACATATATTACATTACCATGGTGGATCCAGAATTGACAATATGGTGGGCTAGAAAATAAAATTTCCAACCATGCATAAAATTTTATACAATTTTTCTCCCAATATTCATTGAAATTATGTCTAACAAATATTCAGGCATAAAATTCATCGATAATAAAATTTACAAATGGTTTTGAGATATGAGTATTGGGTAATTGTTTAAATGATTTTCGTAGGCTAAAAAAGTTATAAAAAGGTTGAACTAGACATGCATGGGCTAATTAATAAATTGGGTTGAAATGCTATTATTAATATAAACAAAATACACTTTATATAAGAGTTTAAAGTAGCGTATTGTAAGTCCAAGTGGCTACGATAATTTAGAGGGGGAGTGAATAGATTATGCCCATTTTCTCGATTATGTCTTCTTTTTCGAATGTAATAAGCCAAGACAAGAATGGAAGTACGGAAGTAAACAATACGCGTAGATTTATAGAGGTTCAACCACCTAGGGCCTAATCCACTACCACCCCAAAGTATCTCAGGGATGGATTTCAAGTAGAAAAAAAGATTTTATTAATTACCACAAGTAAAAGCAAGTAATAATTTTAGGAGCATAATGACCAACATGCATAGAGATTTGGTTCTTTTTCTTATCAACAATAACATTAGGCTTATAACTAAGTCCAAGTTTCAAATTATCACAATGATGAACATCAAGAATTTTGGTCATATTGTCGGTACTCAAGTTAAACTTGAATACATCCTTTTTCATGCTATTAATATCCTCAACAAGAGTACTATTTTCTTTTTCAAGTATTTTAACCTTATCAAGTGTGGTAGTGTGAGCACAAGAAAGTGATTCATATGAAGTAAGTAAACTATCCTTATCATTTTTCAAAGTATTGAATTCCTTTTTCAAATTTTTGTATTTAAAGAGCAAGATTTGGAATTCATTTTGAATCTCATCAAAATCATTTTGCAAATCATCATACAATTCATTAATAAAATAGGTAGAAGAGTTAGAGCGTACCTCATTGTCTTCGTCGATGTCCATTAAACATTGCTCGGCTTCTTCATTATCGGAAGTTGTAAGAAGCTCATCCCATGTCATATCCAATTGTGAAGTAAATGCTTTTGAGTAGTTCCTTTCATTTGCATACACTTCATAGATAGTTTATAGTTTTCCATACTTCATGTGCCGATCGTATCCCCAAACATGATCTGTATTCCGTAAAAGTAAGTGAACAATGAAGAATATTTAGAGCTTTACCGTTTATGGAGAGAATTTTCTTTTCTTCATCATTGAGCTCCTTGAGGACTTTGGAGGTGTAAGGTCCATCTTTCATTGGGATGGATTCTCCATTATTGACCATGTTCCAAATATTGAACTGTTGGGAAATTATTTTGTAGATTTTGATGAATGCCATGTAAAACTTAGAATAGGAAGTTGGCACCCCATTCTTGTTATAAATTGCATTGTAATAGATAATTTGGTAGAGCCGAGTCAAGTCGACTATGCCTCGAACATGCAAGAAGACAATCGGAGACTAAAAGGAAGACTCATTTGTGAGGCGGTGAGTGTGGCAAAGAAGAGAAGACGGGGAACTCGATCAAGGTGCGGTGAGTGAAGTATCGGTCAAGTCAACTCAAGATAGCCAAGTCTCAAGTTGAAGTGACAGAAGAGTCATCCAATGATTGGAAGTCGACTTTAAGTCACCTGGGGAAGGCAAGTAAACGCATCAAGTCAAGATAATCGAAAGAGATCCGTTGCACGTAAATCAAGAGAATTACTTAAACAAGTAATACTTCCATTCTACCTTTCTTGAAGTGCTCGATCCCGAGAAGCATGCAAAAGGAATAAACCAATGGGAAGCACCGCACCGTGTCGAACTCGAAAAAGTCAAGAATCGTTCATACGAGGAAACATAAATTCCAAGGATCGCAACAAGACAAGCCAACGACTACAAGTGACTTTCAAAAATAAACCTATCTCTTCAACGGGCAGATTTTTGAAAGATCACTATAAAAGGCCGAGGAATCACTCCGAGATAAGGTTACCGACCAAACCACGAACATTCAAGCTAACATTTGAACTATAACCAAGAATACTCTCAAGTCATTCAAGATCAATCCTCAAGCCTACATTACGAAGGAAATCAATCCAACACTCAATTGTGAAGGAAAGACAACTTCAATCGGTTGAAGAGGAAACATTTGAAGAATCAAGGGTCTACATTCCACGAAGGATTGTAGAAAGGTTCAAGGTCGAAACAGCTTAAGCTATTTGGAGGGCTTCGTGATCAAATCCAAGGAACTTAAGCAAGTGGGTTGTAGTAGCAAGGCAATTTTGCCTGTGAAGAAGCGAGTCGCAGAAGCTTTTTGTGTGACCAAGGCATCTCCAGATCGAGTCCCAAAGGATCAAGTCACCGTGTGATCAAGACTTGTATCGGACTGTTAACCACTCGTATATTGATCAATACTTAGTGGATTCCTCCAGGAGTTGGAGAAGAGAGGAGTAGAAGAATTACCCCATCTTCGAACCTCTATAAAAACTTATTGTGTCATTTACATTTCAAAGACTTTAATTTCGCATCTTATTTTTATATCTCATTGATAAATTTGCTATCCAATTGATAATCAATGAGTGCTAAAACCAAGTATTAAAACAAACTTAACCATATTCAAGGGTGTTATGTCTTCCGCTGAAAACATATCACAGTCAAGTTAAGTCTTTAGTCAAAACAAATTTGAGTTATTCTATCAACGGCTCGAGTCAGTCTGTTGAGTGACTAACTCACGATTAACTAACTTAGTTGTCCATCAAGGACTCGGTTGTGAAGTATTAACTCGAACATTTTTAAAAGGACTAAATCGAAAAGTTGGTAAGGTTTATTCAACCCCTTCTAAACCTTACACTCACATCCCTGGGACCTACACGAACCCGCAACTTTGTAAATAGCATTACATTCTTTCCTTCCAAAATGCATAATTTTTGGAGTCGAATAGTGGTGGCTTGTTGGTGGAGGCGCCGGTAAGGTAAACTTCATTTGTAGCCAATGATCGTTCATCTTTACTCGCGATGTGGGAACGAGCTTGCCAAAGAGTTTGGCTCGATACCACTTGTAAGTCCAAGTGGCTACGATAATCTAGAGGGGAGTGAATAGATTATGCCGGTTTTTCAAATTTCGCCCTCTTCTTTGAGTGAACACGCAAAGACTAAATGTGGAAATGCGGAAAATAAACAATACACGTTGATTTAAAGAGCTTCACCCCACCTAGGGACTACGTGCTCTACCACCCCAAAGATATCCGGGATGGGTTTCGAAAAAAGAAAAAGAAATTTAACCCAAATTAATACAACACCACCTTTGAAGATTACCACAATCTTCTTACAACACCTTCAAGGAGATTACCACAATCTTTCTTCAACACCTATGAAGAGTACCACACTCTTCAACACCTAAGATCACACAAGTGTGCTCTTACCACAAGAACAATAACAAGGATATCTTGTTTTGGATGATGGACAAAATTCTAGATTACAACTCGATAATGATAATATGAATATTGAGTGTGGGAATTGGTTCTTAGAAATGCAAGAGGAGTTGAATCAATTTGAAAGAAATGATGTTTGGGAATTGGTACCTTGTCCTCCATCTCAAATTATTATTAGTACAAAATGGGTATTTCGGAACAAACTCGATGACCAAGGCAATATTGTTCAAAACAAGGCAAGGTTAGTAGCTCAAGGTTATTGTCAAGAAGAAGGGATTGATTATGATGAAACTTTTGCACCGTAGCACGTTTAGAAGCTATTCGTATTTTACTTGCCTACTCTTGATTTAAAAATTTCAAGCTTTACCAAATGGATGTTAAATCTGCATTTTTAAATGGTTTCATTCAAGAAGAAGTCTATGTAAAACAACCTCCAAGGTTTGAAAAATTTTCTAGGCCTAATGATGTTTATAAACTTAACAAGGCCTTATATGGTTTAAAACAAGCACCCCGTGCATGGTATGATAGACTTAGCTCTTTTCTTTTGCAAAATGGATTTACAAGAGTTAAAGTTGATACAACTCTCTTTGTTTTTGAAAAAGGGCAAGATTGCTTATTAGTACAAATTTGTGTTGATGATATTATTTTTGGTGCTACTAATGAATCGTTGTGCAAGAAACTTTCTAAGTTAATGCAAGGTGAATTTGAGATGAGTATGATGGGGGAGCTCAACTTCTTCCTTGGACTTCAAATTAAGCAATACCAAGAAGGTATTTATATTTCACAATCAAAATCTACAAAAGAACTTTTGAAGAAGTTCGGCATTGAAGAAGAAAGAACCGTCACTATTCCAATGGCAACCAATATCAAGTTAGACAAAAAGATGAAAAAGGCAAGTCGGTTGATAAATCCAAGTATCGAGGTATGATTGGTAGTTTACTTTATTTAACCGCAAGTAGACCGGATATTCTTCATGTTGTATGCCTATGTGCTCGCTTTCAAAGCAATCCCAAAGAATCTCATATGAGTGTCATTAAAAGAATTTTTCGATATTTGAAAAGGCACTATTCAATATGGTTTATTTTATCCAAAGAATGAAAAAATTTCTCTTAAAGGATATAGTGATTCGGACTATGCGGGAAATATTGATGATCGAGAAAAGTACTTAGGGTCATGTCAATTTCGGGCGATTGCCTAGTGTCTTGGTTTTCAAATAAATAAAATACTATCAACTACCGAAGCCGAATATATTTTCGCGGCCTTTTGTTGTACTCAATTGCTTTGGATGAAACTAACCTTAGCGGACTACAAATGTTCTTTGAAAATGTTCCTATTTTTTTGTGATAACACGTCCGCTATAAATATTGCTCAAAACCCGGTTCATCATAACCGTACTAAACATATTGAGGTTCGTCATCATTTTCAAAGGGATTGTGTTTCCAAACGAAAAATTGAGATGTCTTTTGTTCCATATCAAGATCAACTCACGGATATTTTTACAAAACCGTTTTTAAAGTCTTTTTTTTGTACATGCGAGCTCGTTTAGGCATAATGCATATTGAATAATGTCTATGATTGCATTTTGTAGTTTTTTAAAACTTAGGGGTAAAAATTAAATTTTTGGTTGAAAATTCGGACAAAGTCTGGACTTTAGTTTCGCATACACGGAGTTGACGGCGGTCGGCCAGGTCGTGATGCTCTCTGCAGGATAAAATTGCTCATGTCCTTCTCTCGTGTTATTTTTGATCTTTTCTTCAAACTCGAACCCCTTTGCAAATTTCACACACAATTCACTCAAAATGATTTCATTCTTGTAAATTCTATATTTTTGAGTTTATACTATTGGTATATCATCCGTGATACCCGACTTCTCCGATTAATTGGTAAGTTTAATTCCCTTTTAGTCTCAATTGAGTTGAACCCTTGAGAAAGTACTTATACTTTGGAATTTTGATGCATTATTGTATATTTGTGATGGGAATTATGTATAATGATGGATTATACTTGTATATTTATGACTGGTGATGATATTTTGGGCATGATTGCATTTACAAGGATTATATACATCTTCGGTTTTATTCTACGCACACCAACTTGTTTGATAAAATGCTTCAATGAACAATTCTTTGTTTACATGATTATCTCGATTTTAAAAGTTTTATAAGTTTATAGAGATCATGTTTTGTTACTCAAATGAGCTTTTACAAGTCTTATAATCGATTTTCCCTTTTATTTGGATTTTAAGCTTAAATGTTCGAAAAGCTCGATAATTCGATGAAAATACGCACTTTGATATATGTTTATGATGTTTTTATCGTGCTAACATTCTTTTTGATGATTCCAAAGGGGAGAAACATGAATGGAGCTCAAAAGCCCAAAGAAGCTAGAAAAAGCTCGGAGAAAAAGCTAAAAGTTATGATTGAAAAAGCCAAAAGCTTTATATGTAACTTAGTCCAATGGTTGTATTATGAACTTTTATGCTTGTCTAACGATGTTTCTTGACAGTGGGAGCTTCTAAGCTCATATTATTCTCGAGCTCATATTATCAAAGCTAAGCTTTTAGCTTATTAAGTTGTTTGCTTCTACTTATTCTTATTGTGCATTTTAGGGAGCCTTGCTAAAAATGTGTTTTGAGAAATATTTGCTCCTATTCTTGTGTTTTAAAATGGATTGTCTTTCTTTATTGATAAAATGCGTTTTGTTTTTAAAATCGATATCCTAAAATTGTTTTGGTTTGTAATCATCAAAAAGGGGAGTTTATTAGATAAATATTTTTATCATGATTTTGATGGTTGTGTTTAAAATGTGTTTATACACCAAAACAATGTCTCCAAGTGTTATTCAAATATTCCTAAACGTTTTAAATTATTTCTCGGAGTATTATCTTGAGGTTTATTTCTCAATTTTTTAAAACAATTCATTTCGGGTGATATTAAAAGTGATTTTCATATTTTAAAGTATTTTTAACATTTACCGAATACCATCAAGGTAAAGCGGTGCCGAAAAATAAAGTCGGAATTTTTCACGGACCAAAAACTCCTGGAATTGGTGACCGGTCGACCCCTAGGTCAAATTAGGTGTCCGAGAGATTAAGATTACATGTTTTCAAAGCAAACTTTGTACGGGGATGGGTTGACCCTCCGGTCGACCGGTCAACCACAAGGGTTGACCCGAGGATCCGTGCCTCCCGCCTCTCTATCCACTGCTGTTTCATTTTGTGAAAAATGCGGTGTGTGTCGACCTCTTGGTCAATCGATCGACCACCCCGGTCTACTCCGTGTGGGGCTCCAACTCAACGGACTGATTTTTGAATATTTGTATTGGTCGACCGATGGTCGTCCACATGGGTTGACCAAAGTGTAAAATCCGACAATTTTTGAGTTTTTGGGAGACAACTTTTCCTGGTTTTAGGAGTTGATTTGTAATGACTATATTGATGATTTAATCTGCATTTCTTTTGATTTCACTCCCCAAGAGGAGCCTATCAATGTACAAGACCTTTCCTATAAATAGAGGAAGATTTGGAGCAACAAGACACAACACAACTACACAAGCAAAGCATACAAGCAAACACTTTCTCAAAACTTAGCCTAAGTACTTACACTTGCACATCTTGAGGTCAGGCTTTTCATTCTTGATTACACTTGCACTCAGTATTTGTATTATCATTATCGAGTTGTAATCTTGAATTTTGTCCATCATCCAAAAGAAGATATTCTTGTTGTTGTTCTTGTGGTAAGAGTACACTTGGGTGATCTTAGGTGTTGAAGAGGTTAGTACTCTTCATAGGTGTTGAAAGAAGATTGTGGTAATCTCCTTGAAGGTGTTATAAGAAGATTGTGGTAATCTTCAAAGGTGGTGTTGTATTAATTGTGGTAATTAATAAAATTTCTTTTTCTTTTTGAAACCCATCCCGGATATATTGGGGTGGTAGAACACGTAGTCCCTAGGTGAGGTGAAGCTCTTTAAATCAACGTATGTTGTTTATTTTCCGTATTTCAGTTTTTATCTTTGCGTGTTCACTCGAAGAAGAGGGCAGAATTTGAAAACCGACATAATCTATTTACCCCCTTATAGATTATCGTAGCCATTTGGACTAACAAGTACTGGGTTGGAGCCGAGTCTAGGCCTAAGATAGATCTGCCCATGTACATTACTCTAAAAAACCAACTGCACAAAAATTATTAATGCTCAATTTTATATTGTTTCTTGAACACGTTGTCTATAGTACTATGACTATGGTAATTGTTAGATTATGTGATCAATTTTGGCATAGTTCATATAATACAATAGTGCATGAAATAAGAACGCGCGTGCAACGAAATTCTATGAACTTTTAAATAATTCGAATGAAAAAAAAATATTTTATATGACGTTGAAATATGCTTTTCCTTCATATAAAAATGTAATAAAGTAAGATTAGTAAAGTCAATATTTCCAAGGTTTATTTATTTTAATAAAATTATATTATACAAATTTATTTTTTATTTATATTGTAATATTTACAATTTTACTAGACAGTGACATTTTTGTTGACAATCTTCACATCAATATATTGTTTTATGAGATAATTTAGTATTTTGTATCAAAATTCTTGAATTAAATTCTAACATTAAAATGAATATTTCATTGTAAATAAAATTTTATGAGATTTTTAAATTAATCAAAACAATACCTAATTAAAAATTATGAGACTATTTTTTTCCAGCTACATATCAGGTAGGGTAGGGATTGATGAGAATCGAACTCTAAACCACTAGCCTAAATTTGAGAGTTTTAACAGGTCGACCACTATCCGATCCCACTAATTATGAGACTATTGAAATATTTATCAACTAAATTATAATCGACAAGCGCAAACGATCCAAACCGTCTATTACCAATTTATGAAATACGGGAGTTTTTGTAATTGAGCCCAATTTATTGAGTTTGGATTTTTTAAACTGAAACCCCATAACAAAGCCCAGCCCCTCTTCTAATCATTTGTGTCCATCCATAAGAAAATAAATATTGTTTAATTCAGCAACACTTCAAGAATTAAAATTTACCTTATTAGTTAATCCATTGACTTAGTTTAATGCAGTATCCGTGTTATTTATGCTACATCAATTAAATATGGTACAATCCGTGTTATTTATAAAAAAGGGACATACAATAAACGCACACCAAATGTATGTATACCATGTGTAGCATCTACGTGATATATTATATATGAGTATCGCTTCTCAAATACTGTGTTGTTAGAATATAAATATTAATTTTGAAAATATTATGGCATTTCCTTTAAAAAAGATAAATCAACAAAATTTTCAGCACTTTAAATGCCAGGAAGATAATTACTTTTCTGATTACTATTTATTATAAGCAATGGTTTTATTTTTATTTTCATCTTCATGCTTAATGTTTTTAAGTATTGCCATTTTTGTTTTGTTTTTACGTGAATATGAGTGTTAAAATATAAACTTTATTAAATCAAAAATGACATTTTAGTATAAGAAAATAATACTTAATGTGTCTCATTATTAATTTTTATCATACAAGATACATTGGATTATAAACTACTATTATGATAGACAATTAAACTTTGTTCTGGATCTTCTTCCTCTTTTCCAATCATCCTCCTATGGAGGATAAGTAATTTTCAATACTTTTAGTCTCATTTCATAAATAAATTTGTCCGCAATAGGTGACTTTATATTTGTTTCCAATATATGACTTTTATTTGTCTCATATTCAGTTTGTCTATATATGAAATTTTGTTCAAAAACTTGATTAGTCATTACTCTACTATATGTGATCAAGCGATATCCATGTATATGGTACGTATATTATCCAAAGACATTGTTCGATGTTCTAACTCTACTGCATTAGTTAGATCTTTGGTTTAAAAAAGTTAAATACGTGTATGAGATCATCTCACAGATCGAAATCCGTGAGACAGAGCCCCACATGGTCTCCCGCATTTCTCTCTCCTTGTTCCCCAACTCTATCTCCTCTCACCAGTCCCCCTCATCTCTCTTCTCACCTTGTCATGTCCAATTATCTCATGGTCCCCTCTTTCCTCACATCTCATATTTAGACTCGAAAAACATCACATTTTATTAAAATAAAGTATCACTTCTTATGAAAAAATATTATTTATTTATTAAAAACATATATCACTTTTTATGAAAAAAATATCACTACTTATTAAATAAATGTCACTTCTTAGTAAAACAAATATTGCACTTATTTTTTAAAAACAAATATCACTTTTTATTAAAAAGTATCATTTCTTATCAAAAATGTATCACTTCTTATTAAAACAAACTAGTCTTTTTCGTGCGATGCACTAGTGCATATCGTGAGACGTCCGTTTGCAGATCGTGACATGTGCATTATCCTTTTTTGCATCGTAATAATTTTAATATAGCATCAAAAATAGACAATAAATAATATTTAATATTTTTTATTGATGAAGTCAAAAAAGAAAAATATCATATTTCATAATCATAAAAGTACATTCAAAACTATGTATTTGTGTTCGATCTTTGAGAAGTGGTTCTTCATAGAACCGCACAGCACACCTACATCACCTATTTCGTTTTAGTCATGTTTAGATTTTTAATAAGTGTGAAAATTGATGTCATGCTTTTTTCAAAGTTGTAGTAGTATATTAAGATGAAAATTTATTTTTCAAAGTTGTTTATATACAAATTCAAGGCAAAGATACCAATATTAGGTTTTATTAAAAATAAACTATCACATTTCATTAAAAAGTATAGTTTCTTATTAAAAAATGTCACTTCTTATTAAAACAAATACCACTTCTTATTAAAAAAAAGTATCACTTTTTATTAAAAATATTAGCTCAACTCGAGAAAAGTATACATTTTTAGAGTAATGAGAGAAAGAGGAGTTTGAGGAAAGAGAAAGAGAGATAGGGAGGGACAACGATATAAGTAGGGTATAAGAAAAAAGAAGGGGGACCATGAGAGAGAAATGAATGTGACTTGTGTGTGTGTGTGTGTGTGTGTGAGAGAGAGAGAGAGAGAGAGAGAGAGAGGATGAGAGACGTGAGTGAGAGGAGGGGGACCAAGAGAGAGGAAAAAGAGGGACGGAGAGAGAGAGAGAGAGAGAGAGAGAATGGGACAATGGGGGGCCCGTTTCATGGATCTAACCAGTGAGATGGTCTCACAACAGACCGTCCCTTTAAAACCAAGAGAAAGTCTCTTATGAGACCCGTGATACGGGTCGGGTCAAGTCAAAAAAAATCTGTTGGTCAACAGGAATTCATGGTCAACAATCCTAAAATTGCGCGTAATACTTTTTGAGTAAAAAGTAATACTTTTATGTCAAGTAATACTTTTGAGCAAAAAAATAATACTTTATTAGAGAAATATAACACTTTTGATAAAATAAAAAGTAATACACTTCGTTAAATATGGTCTTGAATGAATGACTCGCATAGTGGTAAGTGATACTTTTTATTCAACTTGTAATACTTTTTAGTTCAACGTGTAATATTTTTCACTTAAACATGTAATATTTTTCACTTAAATGTGTAATACTTTTCATTTAAACGTGTAGTACTTTTACTTAATATTGTAATACTTTTCAATTCAATGTTTAATACTATTCACTTAAAAATGTAATACATTTCACTTAAAATTGTAATTTTTAAGCTCAATATATAATATTTTTCACTTGTACGTGTAATATTTTTCATATAAAGCGCAATACTTTTCAATTTAAGTGTAATATTTTACTGATTCGACATGTAATAATTTTATTTACTTTTTATTTAAAAGTGTAATATTTTTTAGTTCATATGTAATACATTTTACCAAAAACATATTTACTTCAACAACCACGAATCAAACCCAAACCACACCAAATCAACCTAAAAAAACAAGAAAAGAATGTTACATTTGAAAGCTCCATGTTTAATTTGTATTGTCAGTTAATGAATGAATCTGTTCTCCAACAAAATCAACTTGAATTTTGAGTCATTGTCCTTCATGTTCCATTTTAAAGCTCCAGATTTCATCTGTGCAATATTTATGGTACAAGTTCTTTCCCCTTATGGGATTTGAAATTCGCATATGGTAATGGTGTTAACACACACACACACACACTATAACTCATCTAATTGAAGCATCCCTGCAAATGAACTCACGAATACTCCTCGCCATGCGAAATCGTAGGGCCCCGAAATTTCGACTACCTGTAATATATATATATATATAACTTTTTACATCAATTTATTTTGTATGGTATTTTTTTATAAAATTAATTTTGAGTGCAACCCAAACATTATTATAGAAATATATATTAAGAATATCGTGTAATTTAATTGCTGAAGTACCAAGTATCCTACAATTTTAACTGGAACATATATTTGATTAAATTATAATTGATTTAAACATATTAGGATGCACACGTATATTGTATGTAATCATAAGAACACACTCCCATCTTATTGAGAAACATATAAGTAATATAATATAATAGTTGAAGATAAGTTTAACAATAACTACTTAGGGGAAGAGGAAAAGATTACAAGTAGCTGTGTACATGTTCAATCATTTAGCAAAGAAGAACCATGCATTCATGCCCAAGTAACCATGTAATCCCTTCATTTAGGACGTGGCATGCATGCAAGTACTCTTGTTATCATATGAAGACACAAACACCTACAAACTGATGTATATATATGGTTAATATAATTAGTAGACATAGCAATATATAATATATATATATATATATAAACTTAACCACCACCTCCTGCTTTAATTTGATAACAAATTACTATATATATGTATGTAATTAGAAGAAAGGTATACGAACAGAAGACAAAAAAAAAAAAAAAAAAGAAGAACTGAAGAGCGGACAAAATAAAGAGCACTTGAAGAAGGAATAATAGTTCGAGACTCGAAATTGGTAACACATATTAGCTAGAATTTTGATAACCAAACCAGTAGAATTTTTGTATTTCTTGTGTTAAACCTCTAGAATGATGGTGTAGGTGTTTTGTCGTTGAAAGTTTAGGTGATATCGAGGAATATTCGGTGCTGAAACTCGACTTGAACGAAGCTGCATCACATTGCGAAACTGCAATTTATAGTTTGAGAGTGAGTGGTTTCAAATTCTAATTACCAATTGCTTTATTTTGATTTGGTAAGAATGTTGTTTTGAAATTGGTATAGTTGTCTTTGAATGCCTACCAGAGATTTTGTATAGAAAACTACTACATGATGTAAAACTCTCTAAGCCAAGACAACTCACCATTTAAGGATGTAGTCTTGCATAAGCATACTTTGGCCTATTAGTTAATTCAAGCTTTCATTTATCCTAATAAAGACCTTGAGAATGACTTGTCGTGAGTACCATATTAATCCATAACCGTTATTAGGCATCCTCAAGCTTGTAATAAGCATAACTAATCCCAATTTAATTGTTAAAGACTGTAAATTCTTTTAATTAGCTTTAGGAAACTTAAGGTGGATTGGTATAAATTATATTTTCAAGTACAGAGGAAGTTAACTAGTTTCAGTTATAAATATTATATGTTTAGGTAATATGGATAACTAATGAAAATAAATAGATTAGGTTAATGCTTTTAATAACATTAACCGTGAGATATGTCACATAAAATTAAACATCATATTATTTATTTAAATAGTTTAACCTGGCAACCTGGTAATTTATTATTCTCCGTAAGGCAACAAAAATTCTGGTTGATACTCAAGTTACAGAGCATTGGTTATTTTAAGCTACTGATTGATTTCTTTTATTTTAATTTCAATAGTTAAGTCAGTTGTATCATATAATGCATGGCCCCGTTGTACTATGTAATGTAAATACCCTCTATAAACGTTAAACAAAACAACATTTATGACATTTTGAATCTCATCGCTTCTTAAGTGTACATGTGTCATGCTTATTTGGTAAGTGTTGAACCCGAGTGTGGTGTGAATATGGCTGGGTTCGGCTGGTCAAGCAAGGACTTGCGTCTTAAAAGGTTCTTCGCTATCCACAACCAAATCCCACCACCTAAGGATGGAGTGTTCCAAGGGTAGAAGTGGGTCGTAGAATCGGTATATTCGAAATATGATGACTGCGGGCGTCGCGATCCCTAGTGTGGAGAGTCGCACCATAGTGTGGTGCAATAACGGGGTATGACTTTACGCCAACGCAATAAAGGAGTGATAAGGAGATGGAGGTCACTTACCGTTAATGAACGGTCCCTCCGTTAATATGACATTTGAATTAATTGTATTCTGATTGATTGAGTGTAAAGTGCTATTGTGCTAAAATGATGGTATAGAGAAAAACAATAATAATAATGGACTTTTCGTAATATTAAAAGTTTTAAAAGCCACACCTACACACGCGCACCCACTCACCGAGGTTTCTTTTCCTCACTTATATATTTTCCTAAAAACTTATTTCGGCGATAATCCGTAAGACAACAACAAAGTAGTTGAGGAATTTCCGATCCGACTAGCTAGTGCCGCCACAGGAGTTTGTTGCTAATGTTATGATGGATCACTATGTATGGCGTGTTTTGGAGAGAACAAGGATTGTAATAATAGTTTTATTTATAGAAGTTTCGCAAACTGGGTTGGCTTTTCTTGTAATTTTATTACGATGTACGTTTGGCTTGTAATAACTAAATGAATAATCCGCTCTTTTGTTAATAGAGATAATAAATTTTGATTATTATAGCTTCGTAAGTTTGGGCGTGACAGAGTGGTATCGGTCGTGGGTTGCAATATGGCTTACACCTATGCTAACCAGGATATGATCCTTGGAATGTAGTTAAGATAAATAGATATTGGAATTACAAACTGAAAACTTGAATATAAAAATTTCTATAATATTTTTAATGTCATTTTAAGTGACTTATTTGATTATTCTACTAACGAAGCAAGAAAGTGGTAGAATGAATCATAAGCCAAAATCATTTGCTAGTGCTAGTCATCGACTACTACTAAGAACAAGTTTAATCAAAAACTCGGATTACAAAAAGCGACACTCGGCGGCAAAGGGAAATAGCTCGTGTGTTATTGGAAAAACGTCAACTTAGGAACACACCGCACCAAGTTAGAAATAAAGTAAGGAGGCAAAGAGAAATCGAGAGATGCTACAAATGAGGCGTAAATGCATCAGGATAGAATCGATATATTACAAGAAAAACAATTCTTGTATTAGAAGATAATTTAGAAGAGGCCAACGATGTGAATTATCATTTAACTCAGAAATACTGAGAGACATGAGTACTTTTTACAACAACGGGAACATCAACTTGGGGCATTACGGGCGAGGTTGAAGAGTTACAAGTCTAGTTGCATCATATGCGAGAACACCCGAGATTATAATCATTTTTTAGTCGCTATGGAAATACAAGCAAATTTGCATTAGCTTGCGGTTATGCATGCTCATATAATGGACCTCGCAAAGAGTTACCCTAAATTGAAGTGGTGGGTAATAACCCTATAACGCCAAATGTCTGTTGCCATCGTGTTAGAAGAAGAAGATTATCCTGAAGAGGATCCTGTGGACGGAATAGGGATCAAGGAAGAAATGGACGAAGTGGATGAAGATGTAGATAGTGATGTAACTAATGAATACGTCCATAGCAGGATAGGACTTATAAATTTTGTACACAAATATTGGAGGGTGATATATATATAGTAATTGCTCTTGGATATAAATAGTAGTACTATCTAAATTGTAGTGTGATAGGATGGCGTGGAATATTGTATATCGTACTACTATCATGAATGTAATCGTCACATTTTGTGTATAAATGATGATTACATGTGACTATTTGATTTAGTTTAAATGTTATGTTCTTACATTGTCTTTGAAAAATTACTAATTTTATAATATAGATGGTCGATAGACATGGTCGAGGTAGACCCCGATTGAACCTCGATGACATCGTTAGCAAGCTCCCGCACATGAAGAACCCCAAGCACAAATGACCCCGCTATAGGAGATAACCTAACGACACAAGCCTTGCAACAAATATTGCTATTTATGCAAAGAACAAGCAATCAACCCCGACACCAAGACCCCGAGCCAAGATTGGTTGTGCACGATAAGATGTTGGAACAATTTTTAAAGTTTGACCCTCCTAAATTCCTAGGCGAGCCGAGATGATATCAAAGCCGAGCGTAGAGAAAATGGAAAGCTTATTCTCGGTGTTGCAATATACGAAAAAACAACAAGTTACCTTGGTTGTCTTTCGCTGGAAGTCGCCGCCGCACTTGGTGGAGAAAAATTGAAGAAAAATGGAATTGAGAGGGAACCCGGAGAACCCGGAATAACTTTGTGCGAGAATTCAAGGATCAATACATACCCCCAGTGGTTAGAGAATCTAGGAGGGATGAATTTTATCATTTGAGATGGGGAAGTATAACAGTGGCTCAATATGAGTATGAATTTCATCGCTTTGTCTAAATATGCACAAAGTTTGGTCAACACGGAAGAGTATAAAATGTACAAGTTTATACGTGGATTGAAAATGGAGATACAAGATAGACTATTATCGGTTGAACTAGATTCGTATCTTCGTAGTTAAAGTAGTTAAAGTAGCGGCTAGAGTTGAAAGTGGTATTAGTCGTCTTGGGTTACTGAGAAAAGGCTGCCAGCAATTTTAAACCACCCTCCTTTGATCGATTGCACGCAATCAAAAATTTCAGAGGATTAGCTATGGAAGTACGAGTGGAAGTAAACAACAATTATGCCCGGAGATACAGGGAAAACCGTGTCCTCATTGTAACAAAACAGGTCATGATCCATCCCAATGTTGGCGTAAACTTGGGAGATGCCTCAAATGTGGAAGCACTCAACACCAAATAAAAGATTGTCCTATGATGGCACAAACAAGTGACAAGTAGAAACCCGCACAAGGACTAGGAAGTAAAAATGATCTTGGAAAAAATGGGCCAAGACCTACGGTACCAACACGCGTGTTTGCTCGAAGGACAATAAGCACCGTAAGACACGAATGTAGTGGAAGGTATGATGCTTGTATCCGCGACTATGCTAGAGTTTTACTTGATCCTGGATAGTCGCATTCGTTTGTGGCCCCTCATTATGCACATAAATTGTGTTCACCTATAGAACAATTACCATATTGCCTCAAGTTTCTACACCAATGGGCACTAGCCAGGTGACTTACTCAATATATAAATCATGCGATGTTGTTATTGGCAAAAACACTTTCCCATTAACTTAGTTTTATTACCAATCCATGAGTATGACGTCATATTAGGAATGGATTGGTTATCCCAAAGCACCACGCCGCAAATGGATTATCGTATCAAATTGTTAGGTTATGTGAACCGGAGACACAAGTAGAATTGATAGGAGCGGCTCGGGTTATAGTAGCTCCAATTATTTCAAAGAATCAAAATGAGGAAAGCGCTTTTCAAGGGAGCTCAAGGCTATCTCCGCCTTTACCATCAATAAGCCGAAAGATAGGAAAAATATAGATGAAATACCTATAGCATCCGAATATCCTACCGTGTTTCTGAAGAACTCACTTTGCTACCTCGAGAAAAAAAAATTTAATTCACCATCGACGTCTTACGAACATCTCCAATAGCCAAAACTCCATATCGAATGTCCCCGATTGAATTGCAAGAATCAAGTCTCGGTTGCAAAAATTATTGGATTTAGGATTTGTTCGACCTAGTACATCCCCGTGGGAGCCGTGTTATTTGTCGGGAAGAAAGATGGGTCCCTACGACTATGCATTGATTATCGAGGATTGAATAACGTCACCATCAAGAACAAATACCCTCTTCCATGGATAGACGAGCTATTTGATCAACTCCAAGGTGCCAAGATATATTCAAAATTTGATCAACAAAAAGGATATTATCAATTAAGAATACGTGAAGAAGATATATCAAAGACAACATTCAAACCGGATATGGTTATTATGAGTTTTTGGTTATGCCTTTTGGTTTAACTAATGCCCTGCGGCTTTCATGGACCTCATGTAGAGGATATTTCATCCTTATCTTGATCAATTTGTTGTCATTTTCATTGATGATATTCGATATACTCCGAGACCCGGAAGAACATGAACAACATCTAAGGGTGGTGTTGGAAAGGTTACAACAGAATAAACTTTATGCCAAACTTAGAAAATGCGAATTTTGGTTAGACATGGTTGCTTTTTGGGTCATGTAGTGTCGTGATGGAATCTCGGTAGACCCCTCGAAAGTAGAAACAGTTGTGAATTGGAAGAGACTTGAGATGTAACGGAGATCAGGAGTTTCTTAGGTCTGGCTGGATACTATCGTAGATTTATCAAAAAAATTCCAAAATAGCCAGTCCATTAACTAGGTTGACTCAGAAGCAAGTTAAATTTGAGTGGAACGATAAATGTGAATCTAGTTTCCAAGAATTGAAGACAAGACTTACAAAAGACACCTATTTTAGCACTTCTGAAGGAAATGAAAACTTGGTGGTCTCTGAGTGATGCTTCCAAGGAAGGATTGGGAACTGTACTTATGCAGAATGGAAAGGTAATCGCGTACGCATCAAGGAAGCTCAAACCTTACGAGATGAACTATCCAACACATGATCTAGAATTAGGTGCTATTGTTTTTGCTTTGAAAAAATGGTGACATTATTTATATGGAGCGTCATTCACAGTTTACACTGATCATAAAAGTCTTAAGTATTTGTTTTCACAAAAGGAAATAAACTTAAGGCAACAGAGATGGATGGAACTTTTAGAAGACTATCATTTTTCCATTCAATATCATCCAGGAAAAGGCAATGTAATGGCAGATGCTTTGAGTAGAAAAGCAAGTTTGGCTAGACTAATGGTCAGAGAATGGAAAGCATTAGAAGAATTGAGTTTTTGGAATCCTAAAATAACATGTACATATCTTGTATGTGCTAACATGTCAGTACGACCTACCTTGCCGGAAGAAATAAGGGTGTCCCAAGAAAAAGATCTCAAGCTTCAAAAATTAAAAGAGAAAATCATACAAGGAAAGAGACCCGAATTTAACATAAGGAATGATGGAATCATATGATTTAGAAATCGAGTATGTATACCAAACGACAAAACTTTAAAGAACAAGATCCTTGTTGAAGCTCATCGCCGAGGTATACAATTCATCTAGGTGGAAACAAGATGTACAATGACTTGAAGCAACATTCTTTGGTGGGCAAATATGAAGAATCAAGTTGCTAAATATGTTTCAAGGTGTCTAACTTGTCAATGATGAAGGTGAACATCAACGACCTTCGGGCTCCTACAACCTCTATCCACACTAGAATGGAAATGGGAATATATAACTATAGATTTCGTCACGATTTGCCTCAAACTAGAAGTAGTCATGATGCAATTTGGGTGATAGTTGATAGGCTTACCAAATCAAGACATTTCCTTCCTATTGAAAGACAGATAGTCTCCATAAATTAGCTCAAATATACATTAACGAGATTGTGAGACTACATGGTATACCTACTAACATTGTTTCTAATAGAGATCCAAGATTCATATCCCGATTTTGGAAAAGCCTGCATGAAGATTTGGGGTCAAAGTTAAGCTTTAAGATTGATGCTCATCCTCAAACTCGACGGACAATTTGAGAGGATCATCCAAATACTTGAAGATATGCTTTGAGAGCATATGCGTTAGACTTTCAAGGAAATCGGGATTCTCATCCGCCCTAGCGAGACGCGACAACAATGTGCCAGGTTATCAAGCAACAATCGGGATGGCTCCTTATGAAGCTCTATACGGAAGGAAGTGTAGGTCACCCGTTCATTGGGAAATTGATGATAAATGGGCCCCTAAGAAGAAAAATACTACGTCGTCGCCATTTCCCAAGCTCGATCTAGTGCAAGAAGCTATCGACAAAGTTCGAATAATCCGAGAACAATTCATACAGCCCAAAGCCGCCAAAAAAACTACGCAGATCAAAGAAGAAAAGATTTAGAGTTTGCAATTGGTGATGAAGTATTTTTAAGATTGTCTCCACGAAAGGGTATGATTCATTCGGGAAGGGTGGGAAATTAAGTCCCGGATATATTGGCCCTTTTAAAATACTTGAAAGAATAGGAGGCGTAGCTTATCGTTTAGAGCTTCGCCAAAACTTGTGGGAATGCACAACGTCTTTCACGCCTCAAGGCTAAACAAATATCATCATGATCCGAGCACATAATCAAGGACAACATTCCTCAAGTAATGGATAATTTGACATACGAGGAGAAACCGTTGAACAATAGATCGTCAAGTTTGAGAGTTGAGAAACAAAAACATTCCCTTGGTTAAAATAGTATGGCAAAATCATGACAAGTTAGGAGAAGCAACTTGGGAAAAAGAAGAAGAAATGCGAAAACACTAGGAACTATTTCAAGAAAAGAATTTGGAGACCAAATTCTTTTAAGGAAAGGAAGAATGTAGGGCCCCAGAAATTTCGACTACTTGTAATATATATATATATATATATATATATAACTTTGTACATGAATTTATTTTGTATGAAATTCACTACTACAAATTACCTTTTTTACATCGGTTCGGAGGACTTTCTACATCGGTTTTACAACCGATGTAGAATCAGCGTAGTGGAAAGTATGACTTTTCTACATCGGGCATGGAACCGATGTAGAAAATCAAATTCTACATCGGTTAAATCAATAACCGATGTAAAAACTAATCTAAAAGTTGACTGATTGTACGTCGGTTGCGAAATGGAACCGATGTAAAGTTTGCATCTTTACAGCGTTTGTTGACACAACCGATGTAAAAAAGTGCAATTGTTTTTAATATCGGTTTATTATAAAGCGAGCCCCAACCTATATTTTCAACCGCATAACCGACTAGTCCCAATTCGGTCCAACAATGCAATGCAACCTCCCACACATTCGAATCAAATATCACTCATGTCAACTCAAAATACATTCATATATAACCAACATTGCAATTCAATCATACACATAGTAACCATAGTTCTTAAACCAAGAATAATTCCCTTTATTGTCTTGCAAAAAGTTCCATATACAAGGCATCCAAACAAATTGAATATATGCATAAACTAAGATTTCAAATAACAATACATAGTTTACCCATACACTACGAATATGGGGAAAATGTAAAGATGCATAAGAAAATACACAAGGAACGGTATTATTATAAGCTAATCAACTCCATTTCCTAATCATTATTTTGAGAAAACTATCCTCTAGTATGCATATGTGAACTAATTTAAAAACTAAACCAAGTTTAGTTTTACTTTGGTAAAAACCCTCATGAAGAATACAAAGGCTCAGGCTCCACCTTTCTTCTCATCCTGCAAGAAATCGAAACAGAAATACATTTGATATCACGCTCGTAGTTTGTGGCTATCAGTAGCTCAAAAGCATTAAGTTACAAGCAGAGCATGCTATGATTGCCGATACAGAACAGGTCATATTTTGAGGAAATTTGTAATTCTGAAAGATAGCTGTATTTTTTGTACTTATCCCTAAAAACTACTTAGACTCAATGTAATCTTATAGTTAGGGATCGATTAAGGCAACGAACCTCCGATGAATCAAATCCCCTTGAATGACAACCAAGAAGCCAACTTTTACTCCAATTGGAACAAAATCCTACGGACATACAAAGGAGATGGCTTATCAAAGTGAACCCGTCTCATCTCGGATGAATCTTCTCACAAGGCCATCTAAAATGAGAAATAGAAGAAAATTTAATGCCCATTGAGATTCTTATAACAAGAAACAAGGAACACTTTTACCTTTGTGAGAACAGGGAATAGCCCGGAGGCAACCATTTGAAATTGTTGCCTCTTCTAGAGCAAGCCATAATCTGTGCAAGTTGGTGGATTTGTGTGAAGAAATGAATTGTCCGATGTGGCACATGATGAGAACCTTGATTTGAGTGTAGAACACCTTCAATTAATTGTAATAATAATTAGTAGTATTATGGTTTAGTTACTACAATGAGAATAAAGACCCCTCCCATTGACATATTGGTATTGTGAAATGAATAGTTATTGTGTGTCTATTAATAAAACAACATACAAGTACAAAATGAACATTACACTATAATATAAATGGAATTATTTGAAAATAGCAATCTCAGGATCAAGCCATCAAGATATGCCCAACACATTGACTTTCTTGATTCACTCTAATACCATTAAATTGAGGTAATAACACTTCATAACCTTTAGGTTTCAATAATTTGTTAGTGGAATAAAATCAAAACCAAATTGCGTGACATATGTCTCAAGATTAAACTAAAACTTATACTTTCTACCTACTGTGCCCCACAATAATAGTCTTTATACTTTCTAACCCCATGGCATGGGAGTATTCATAGTATCTCAGGACACTGAGAAAATGGCTAACCTGAAAGCCGCAGACATCGTTCGAGTCCTGCTGATATGTTCCTCTTGCTTCAAGAAAGAACATAATTTCTTACCTATGATGCCCTGCGAAGAGGGGGACCCAATTAGAAAAAAGGAGAAATCTTACCAGAAACTAAGGGCTGACCAATTAGAAAAAGAAACATACAGAAAAGTATAAAACGAATTATGAACGGAGTGAAACAATCATCTAACTAAGACAAAAGGTGAAATACAGGTAGTTAGCACCTGAGTTTGCAACAAAGAGACAATATTAGTATAGGTCTGATCATGCAAAGTAAAAGACTATTAAGTGTTTAGAACACCAATAGTAGAAATTATGTTTTCTTTGTTTCTCATGGTAAAATCAGTTAATAAGGCATTTTGTCGAACAACTTATAACATAATGCAAAACTAGCTAATACATGCAATGACCATAAAAGATGAATGAAAAATGTTAAACACATGGATAAGCATGCATTCAATAGTTAAAGTAAAACATATTATGCTGGCAGTCATGGTAATTTGACTGGATTAAGGCTTGCCCTTCAATTCAAACAAATAGAAGTCTCCCTGTAAGTTATTCTTCAGTTCAGATTCATTAACTTTATCAGTATAATATCTACGTATAATGAACCAACTTATTTGGTAAATGTCACAGACATAGTTCGATTGGCTATAATGATCATTGATCATATTGAATAGTACATAAAAAATTTCGATGTTTTGTCCTGTATTCCCAATCATCAAGGTCGCCAATGAAACAAGTTATCAACAAATATAGCAATATACAAGAGAGCTATGACGGCCTGCTCGATGAATAAAAGAATGCAAACAATCATCTCTTCTAAAATATATAGTGCTCACACATACTACTAGAAGCTCTTTTATCGCTAGCAACATAAAAAAGAAAATATATCCTCTTGCATTTGAACACATCCACTAACAGTCTAACACCAATAAAACTATTTGCAGTCCACAAATCATTCAACCAATTCACTAACATTTAAAATCTGATTAAAGAGTTCATATTCTACTCAAAACACACTAAAGGATACACCTTTAACACTATCAAACACTAAAATCGGAACCCAATTTGATAGATTACTGAAATGATATCAAATAGGACTTCAATTTGATAGATTACTTTTCTCATATTCATCTTGATATTCTTTGGAGGAATATGCATACACAAAATTATCCATTATGTACAAACTTCTCTTTATGCTCCTGTTTAAGGTCAAAATCGAGATTTTATTCATATTTACCAAGTTTCTTCAACAAAATTTCTTTATAAAAATTCAGTGACTTTCAATTCAAAGTATGAATACCACATTTATCAACAAGATGCAACATGAACCAAGGGATGAAGGCAAGAAATACAATTTAAGCTAAAACCAAAAATTATTTGGGAGTCCATCACCCAAGAAACTCTATTAGTTTGCATTTGATGAATTCAAGCTATTGAATTTAACATTCAGCATGATGGACTATAAAAGTATAGCCAAGATTTCAATTTTACTATTACAAGTCGTGTAAAGGTTTTCGATCATGAGATCAAAGGCCACAAATACTTCAAAGACTACAAAGAACATGGACGAATGGGCACCTATAAGCATGATCTATAATTTTGAAATAGTGTTTCCTAAAAGCCCATTTCAGATCAAAGCCACTAAAGAACCACAACCTCCATTGACTAAAAACACACAATATATTGATCTCGAGATTTGGTAAAGGACCCAAAGTGTACGGAGAATCTATACTTAATGCAAATCGTAAACGGATCAAACGAATGGTTTATCTAATCGAGAATAATGAAGAAATTGAAGAATTAATCAACTCAGAGTGCAGCGATCGGTCGGAGGAGGACGAGCTGGCAACAATAAAAATTGTATAGAAAAACAATTTCCACACCACAAAATCAAAATCGCAGAGCATAATCCCCAGCCATTAAACCTACATGAAAGACAGAGAAACGACGATTATTTACATATGGGTGATTGTTTCTGACCAAGAGGGAAATGGAGAAAAGTTACACAAAAGACAATTCTTCAAAATCCTGTTCCCTGCAGTCAGAAACACTACCTATGAACAAACAAAAGGAAAAGGTAAATCGAAACCTTTCATAGTTGGTTCATGTGCCTCGCAAACGATTCTGCTACCGCGGCGTGCGAGTTTCGAAATCGACCTCAGCTTCGCCAATGAGCGAGTTGGCTAGATCAAAAAACTCCGAATTCAAATTCTGGATAAGAAGGTACTGAAGGGCATTGAATGTCCCACAAATAACACTACACAACAGATGCAGCCTACACATAAAGAGGAAGAGAACTTTTTGCCCCATATCGAGCAACAAAATGCTTCTTTTTTTAATTCTGAAAAATTGGAATAGAAGATCCATGGTGTATGTGTGTGTTACGGCTTAAGAAGCCTAAAGAAAGGATAATAATAATCCTACATCAATGTCAAAAAAGACCTTTAGATCCCAAGTCGCATCGACAAAATCGGCAACATACAAGGCAGGCAAATGCAAGGACAGATTGCCACAGATATGACATATTTATATGTAAAACATAACGAGACTCAACAAGCAACAACTGAAAATAAAATGATAGAAGTAGCATTTACAATCAACTAGAAACAAAATGGAAATGTAATAAACTGAAACTTAACATATAAAAGGCAAAATCAAATCTAGAGCACTTCACAGCCACCTATCACATAATACACCAATGTCTTAATGGTATCAACTTGAGCTCATTCTAGCACAAATATTGCTCATAAATCCACAACTTATAGGTGCAGACAGAGTACAGTGAAGCAGCCAAAGATCTACAGCAGGCCATTTATCAACCAAAGATTTCACAGTCGGCAATCACATAATCACCATAACCATTTAAAACATTTGCGCCCAAGTAGCTGTCAAAATACCTGAACACATAAACATGCAAAACTCAATCCATCATTCAAAATTCAAACTCAAGTAAACAGTGAGATGCTAAAATTGTGAACCCTACTTCCTAATAAAGCACTAATCAATTGAAACAAACGAGAACCTTTTTTGTTACTTCTAATTTTGTTTGAATTGGAGGCATAAACAGACAGCCACGTACTTAGTAAGTAGCAAAATGTGCATGAATTATCACTCAATTAAACCGTAAGATTAGGATTATTGCGCAATTGCAGCTTACCAGTGTTTATACCTGGATCAGTGTTTAAGCCAGTTGCCTAACTCAGGTGATAAAATGATGTAACAAGCATAACACTGTCGAGTAGATTTAGAATCACCGCTATTGGTTATGCTATAAATTAGCACAATAATAATTTTATGAAACATGCAAACACAGACGTGACTGTGGTCATGATTAACGTGTGTGACTTTACCAAATTATGAATATTCCATTACCTCAATATGGTGGCATACCCTGGTAAGCCGGAAGCCTAGACCCTGGACCAGCAGGGTGGTTAGGCTGGGGAGGATATGCCGATTGAAACCCATAGTTCCCGCTATCCGGGTAACCTCCTGAGCTCTGCATCCCAATACTACTAGGTGGCACTCTGTAGCCTCCAGTATTGCCCAATCCACCACCATACTCACCGGGTCCAGCCACACCTACACCATCATACGTGGATGCACCACCTCCATATCCACCACCATAACCTTGCCCACCTGGGCCTCCCGGCCCGGCCATCACTGTATTGTAGCTTGCATTCTGATGCATCATGGAATCCCAAGCCTAGAGCCCTAGAATGTGTAAAATGGAGAAAAGTTACACAAAAGACAATTCTTCAAAATCCTGTTCCCTGCAGTCAGAAACACTACCTATGAACAAACAAAAGGAAAAGGTAAATCGAAACCTTTCATAGTTGGTTCATGTGCCTCGCAAACGATTCTGCTACCGCGGCGTGCGAGTTTCGAAATCGACCTCAGCTTCGCCAATGAGCGAGTTGGCTAGATCTTGAGTTCCCTGAACTCGAAGAAATCGATAGGCCTGGATCCGGACAGAAGCAGAGGAGGCGGACGGAAGAACGGAGGCGCGAGGGATAGGGTTTCATAGAAATACTCATGGCGAGAAGATGTGAAAAGTACTGTTATTTCGGGGAGAAGAATCAGAGAAAAGTTTTCTAAAATTTTACAAATTTGCCACCGGTTATTTTATCTACATCGTTTCCTTTGCAATCGATGTAGATTCTTGTAATTTTACATCCGGTTTAAGGTTAACGGATGTAGAATGTCGGGTTCTACATCTATTTTCTGGCAACCGATGTAAAAATCTTCTTAATATTTACAATTACGCCACCAATGTATTTTTTACAGCGGTTCTTTTATAACCGTTGTAAAGTCATGATGTAAAATCTATATTTTGTAGTAGTTTAAATCTTTTTATAAAATTAATTTTGAGTGCAACCCAAACTTTATTTTAGAAATATATATTAAGAATATCGTGTAATTTAATTATTGAAGTAGTAGTATCCTACGATTTTAACTGGAACATATATTTATTTAAATTATAATTAATTTAAACATATTAGGGATGTACACGTATATTGTATGTAATCATAAGAACACACTCCCATCTTATTGAGAAACATATATGCAATATAATATAATAGCTGAAGATAAGTTTAACAATAACTACTTAGGGGAAGAGGAAAAGATTACAAGTAGCTGCGTACGTGTTCAATCATTTAGCAAAGAAGAACCATGCATTCATACCCAAGTAACCATGTAATCCCTTCATTTAGGACGTGGCATGCATGCAAGTACTCTTGTTTTCATATTAAGAGACAAACGCCTATAAACTGATGTATATATAAAGTTAATATAATTAGTAGCCATAGCAATATAATATATATATATAGGGATAGGATCTCATGCGGTGAGCCCTCTTACCGTGTGGCGGTGTGGACAGATCTCATCCATCCATCATATTCAATCAATGGTTGATTAGGCCTAAAAATACACCATTTTTCATTTATTTTATGTGTAAGAAGGGCAAATCGGTAACTATCAAAATGGTGTAAAAATAATACCATATTTATTTTCCTAAAATCAAGGGATATATGTTCAATATCAGATTTCCATAACAGATACGCCTAATAATGAGGGAAAAAACGAATTCTCACTCTTCATTGACGCAATATTTTGGTGTACAAATGTTTATAATATTGTGCACTGGACGAATTATTTCGTGTATAGATATGCATATTTTGGTGCTAATCAAGAACTATCAAAATGATGTAAAAATAATACCATATTTATTTTCCTAAAATAAAGGGATATATTCAATATCATATTTCCATAATGAATACGCCTAATAATGAGGAAAAAAACGGATTCTCACTCTTCATTGACGCAATATTTTGGTGTACAAATGTTTATAATATTGTGCTCTGGACGCATTATTTCGTATATAGATATGCATATTTTGGTGCTAATCGGTAACTATCAAAATGGTGTAAAAATAATACCATATTTACTTTCCTAAAATCAAGGCATATATTCAATATCCGATTTCCATAATGAATACGCCTAATAATGGGGAAAAAATGGATTCTCACTCTTCATTGACGCAATATTTTGGTGTACAAATGTTTATAATATTGTGCTCTCTGGATGCATTATTTCGTGCATAAATATGCATATTTTGGTGTTAATATAACATAAAATATGGCGTATTTGGATGTTTATTTTGACTAAACACTGGTACTTAAGTTGGTATAAAAATATTGACAATATTGTACATTGGAAGCATATTTTGGTGTATACATATGCGGACTTGGTGCTTTATAACCATAAAAATATGGTATAAAAATAATTTCATTACGGTACCTCTGAAATTATATTTTGGTATATACTTGTCCAATATTTGGTGATAATATAAGTATTGAGAGTGTATTGTTATATGTTTAATTGAGAATATTGTATACTAATATTGATAATATTGTATATTTTGAAAATTATTTTGTGTATACATTTGACTGATTTGGTCTACAAATGTTGACAATGTTGACAACCCAATGCATCCGATAGAGTGTTGGCACGAATCTTGTCCTCAACTTGGGCATCACAAATTTCAAGTCGATTGGCGATCTTAGACCTATTATTAACGTTACGTGCGCTCTCGTTCGCCCCTGGAGATGTCGATCTTTTCCTATTTTCTCTTGCCATTAAGAATTATCAACCTGGTATTGACAACAAGAACAATATTAAAGGCATAACTCAAGCATCGGTATCAAATAAAAATACACAAATGACAAACTAACGGCACCGTATGAAGCTTATTTGTATACTAGAATAAAACTATTTAAACACCATGTGTGATTATGCATTCATGGATTATATATACACATGACCAAACATTAATGACAAAAAAATACATCGTTTTGGAAGAATCACTATAACATTAAACATTACACCATTCAATAACTAAAAATACATCGTTTTTATCAACTTTTATATCAAAAAATCTCCAACAACTATGCCCTATTCCACACAAAAGCATTACCAAAAACAAATAAAAAAAAACCGGAAAATCGTCTAGACAAAATCGAAAACCAAAACCCTGTGTACTTCAAAATAAAGAAAAACAAACAAGAATGCATACTCTTTTTACTACAAATTGCTTCAAATATTCAAAATCTACGAGTTGAATAGTTCAACAAAAATAAAAAAACATGTAAAGTAAAATCCCTTACTACCAAAATTTCGAACCAAAAATGAAATAAAATGAACCAAACACTTACCTTTACCATCTTTTGGAAGAATCGGTAACACTCTCGGTTCGGATGTGTGTTGTTGTCGAAAAATAGAGAGGAAGCTTCGAACGAAAAAAAAACTCAATTGTTTGAACACTGCCTTCGACCAGACCAAACAGAGAAAAGGGGAAGGAGAGAGAAGTAAAATTTGGGAGTTTTGCAATTTGATGAACTGAAGTGGAATGAAAAACGGGGATGGAGTAATTGAAATCCCAAAAAAATGGGATTCTGGGGAGGTTACCAAAACTGCCGAATTATTTTGTGTACAAAATGACTTTTGTGCCCTTAATTGGACGAAATTGATTTTTTTTTTTTAAAAAAGGCGAAAAAAACTGGGCCTTTAGATTTGTTAGATTAATGGCTTAGATTGATCCACACCGCCACATGGTAAGCCATCCGCCACATTTGATCCTATACTATATATATATATATATATATATATAACCACCACCTCGCTTTAATTTGATAACAAATTACTATATATATATATATATGTATGTAATTAGAAGAAAGGTATATGAACATAAGAAAAAGCAAGGAAAAGAAGAAGTGAAGAGCGGACAAAATAAAGAGCACTTGAAGAAGGAATAATAGTTCGAGACTCAAATCGGTAACACATTTTAGCTCGAATTTTGATAACAAAACAAGAGAATTTTTTGGGTTTCTTGTGTTAAACCTCTAGAATGATGGTGTAGGTGTTTTGTCGTCGAAAATTTAGGTGATATCGAGGAACATTCGGTGCTGAAACTCAACTCAAACAAAGTTGTGTCACATTGCGAAACTGCAATTTATAGTTTGAGAGTGAGTGGTTTCAAATTCTAATTACCAATTGCTTTATTTTTATTTGGTAAAAATATTGTTTTGAAATTGGTATAGTTGTCTTTGAATGCCTACCAGAGATTTTGTATAGAAAACTACTACATGATGTAAAACTCTCTAATCCAAGACAACTCACCTCTTAAGGATGTAGTCTTGCATAAGCATACTTTGGCCTATTAGTTAATTCAAGCTTTCATTCATCTTAATAAAGACCTTGAGAATGATTTGTCGTGAGTACCATATTAATCCATAACCTTTTCTTAGGCATCCTCAAGCTTGTAATAAGCATAACTTATCCCAAGTTAATTGTTAAAGACTATAAATAATTCTTTTAATTAGCTTTAGGAAACTTAAGGTGGATTGGTATAAATTATATTTTCAAGTACAGAAACCTTTTATGGAACCTGGAGAATTCTAGGAAGTTAACTAGGTTCAGTTATAAATATTATAATGTTTAGGTAATATACATAACTAATGAAAATAAATAGGTTAGGTTAATGCTTTTAATAACATTAACCGTGAGATATGTCACATACAATTAAACATCATATTATTTATTTAAATAGTTTAACCTGGCAACCTGGTAATTTATTATTCTTCATAAGGAAACAAAAATTCTGGTTGATACTCAAGTTACAGAGAATTGGTTATTTTAAGCTATTGATTGCTTTCTTTTATTTTAATTTAAATAGTTAAGTCAATTGTGTCTTATAATTAGGGTAATGTGCACGGGATTAGGTGCGTGCACGGGACTTGAGATTAACGAAATCGAACCGATATCCGGACCGAAAGATCTCGAACTGAAAATATCCGTTGACTTTTTGACTTTTCTCGAACCGCACCGCATCACGAAAATATTTATGGTATGGTTCGAGATTTTTCAAATACCCACACCGAGAACTGCATCGAATCACTCCGAACCGAGGACCCGAAGCTAAAACCGATTTTAAAGATTTTATGTAAATACATATACGTTATTTTTATGTTGTTTTTATTTTGATATTGAATTAACTACAAACTATTTGAAATTAAATTGAATATAAAGCATATTTTCGATATTAGGAATTTTAAAAACTTTGATATTAATAATAGACTAAATAATTTGAAATTGAAATTAGCTAAATGATTAGTAAATTGTACTTAAAAGAGAAACAAGTAATAGTATCATATTACAACAATATAAAAAAATCATACTTTAATTTTTTTACCACATCACATAAATTATAAATATAATTTTATTGATTATGTTAAGTTGTTAAGTATGAGACATTGAGATTATAAATTTATACAAGTTTTTATTTCATTTTAATTTATAAAAACTATTAGTTAATTATATATGTTCTATGTCAATAGAAGGACAATTGCCCAAATAATATACTATTATTGTATTATAAAGGTTATTAAGTTTAGAATTTTGGATTGTGTTACCTATTATAGTTTTAGTTTTTATTTTAAGACTACGCTAAAAAGATACTAGAACTCTAGAAGTATATCCGTTTGGTGATTTTTATATTGATTTTCTTTTTCTTTTTTTTTTCCAAATTTGTATGCTTTATTTATGGGTAATCTCCGAATCTCCGTCCCGAACCGGACCGTACCATCCCGTCCCATTAGAACCGAATTTGTCTCAACCATCCCGAACTTTCGGTGACGGTTCGGGACGGAGATTCTTTTCTATGGTTGTTCGGAGATTTATTTTGAGAATCACCGAACTTGGGATGATTCTCGAGATTTCCAAATCTCCGAACTGTCCCGTTGTTCGTCTTATTTTTAGCTTCACCGCAAGTGTACGGTGTAGTTTATAGAATAGGGTAAGCAAGGTCGTATCCACGAAGACTAATAAATTAGTGCGCTAAGTATTGAACTAAGATAGTCTTATTTTTATTTAGACGATCGAAATTGTATGATTGTTGTATTGAGATTAAGACAATTTAAATCACTAAAACACAAGATTAAGATAATACAAATGATATAAGTATCAAGATAATGAAATGGATTTCCGAGTTAAGGTTTCGATTAATAATCCTCTTGTTATCCGGTTTAATCAAGCCACATTATTATCAATATTCCTATAAGACGATCACAAAGCTATTTTATCCTCCCTCTCGAGATGCATATAAAACGTAGATTGAAATACTTATGCTAGCATCTCTACTCAACATGAAGCATTCAACTCCCAAAAGTTTAAAAGATCAAATATCCTCAAAAATATTTACAAACCTCTCGATTTATGCAAATATTTGTGTCGAGTATTCAAGATCTAATATTGAAACTCATCTCTCGAATTATGAATCAATATATCAAATAAGTTAAATCATTGATCAAGTGATAAAACAAGAATAGGCTCAAAATACTCAAATAGGCTTCAAGATAATTGTTAGTCCAAGTGGCTACAATAATCTAGAGGGGGTGAATAGATTATGCCGATTTTTCGCAAATCACCCTCTTTTCGAAACAACGAGTAGACAACAAGAATGTAAATGCTGAAAATAAACAACACTCGTTGATTTAAAGAGGTTCAACCCACCTAGGGCCTAATCCTCTACCACCCCAAAGATTCCAGGGATGGATTTTAAAAAGAAAAAAAGATTTTATTAATTTACCAAAAATTAATACAACACCTTGAGGATTACCACAACCCTCTTTCACCACCTTGAGGATTACCACAACCCTCTTACAACACCTTTGAAGATTACCACAACCTTCAAACACCTATCACCTAGATCACCCAAGTGTATTCTTACCACAAGAATACTCACAAGGATGTCTTGTGTTGAATGATGACCAAAATCAAGATTACAACTCAATAATGATTGATACAATATGAGTACAAGTGTAATCAAGAATTGAAAGCCTAGACCTCAAATAAGTGCAAGTGAAAGTGCTTAGCTAATACAACAAGATATATGAAAGTGTTTGCTCAATTGCTCTTTTGCTTGTATATTGTGTATTGTATCTTGTTGCTTGAATGAAGCCTCTATTTATAGGAGAGGACTTGGCTTTCATTTCCGGACATTGGCTCCTCCTTGGGGAGTGATTTGCGCAAAAGAAACCATTTAAAATGATCAATATAGTTGTTAGAAATCAATCCCACAAAATAGGGAAAAGTTGTCCGAAAAACGCAACGGATAGTTCTTCGATAAACATAGGGTTCGACCGTCGCGCAGAGATAAGATTGAAATTGAATTCTCGCGAATTTTTACTGTGAGGGGACCGGTCGAAGGGGTGCGACGGTCGCCCTTAGTTGGACCGGTTGCCCTTAACGATTTTTAAACGAGAGAAGTCCGGGAACAAAATCCAACTGCGCAGTGCTGGTCGCCGTCGGCCGACCGCACCGTCGCCCACCGGTCGGCCGTCGCCCCGCCGCTGTTTTTCTTACGCCCCATTTTTGCTTTCTCGGCTCAACTCAGTACGGGTTGCCCTATAGGCGATCGGTCGAGCTCGAAACAAATGTGTTGTCCAATGTTTTATTGAAAATAAACTTCAAGAAATACTCCAGAAAAATA
Source organism: Rehmannia glutinosa (assembly GCA_016081115.2). Classification (NCBI taxonomy): domain Eukaryota; kingdom Viridiplantae; phylum Streptophyta; class Magnoliopsida; order Lamiales; family Orobanchaceae; genus Rehmannia; species Rehmannia glutinosa. The sequence goes on from JABTTQ020002843.1 coordinate 140,405, forward strand.
GTAAGAACATTTTAAGTTGATCGGAAGTATTTAGACAACATTTAGGGACATAGTTTTGGTTTAAAAACATGTTTGAACAAAATCGAACATAATCATCAAAATCATGATAAAAACATTTATCTAACAATAATAACTTCAACTAAGATTAAAACATCCAACAAGAGTTCATTAATCTACTTCCAAAACCTGGAAATCACAAGAGTTTAGCTACACATGATTTCTAAACAACTCATACATAAATTGTTCAAAGCCATTACAAATGAAAATGAAAGATTGAGACTAAAAGAGAAGCAAGAAAAACTTAGGAACGCCGACAATCTCTCGATATATCTCCATTCTTCAAGCTCCGATGCAGCCCGGTTTTCTCCTTGATATCTTCTTCCAAGAGTTGACCCTTGTCTTGTGTTGTAGATCCCAAAAATGCCAGAGAATCCTTGTGTGCGCCCCCCAAAAAGCCTTTTTATACCCACCTTCAAGTTTAGGGCATAATGCTGCAGATTATGGGATTCCAGCGCAGACGCACGGGTGGTGCGTCGGAGCACGGGCTACCCGTGCGCCACCCTGTTGAAATAATCCAAGTCTTTGTAGAGCGCACGGGTGGTGCGTCGGAGCACGGGCTACCCGTGCGCTATCCCGATGAATTCATCCATTCTCTCGTAGAACGCACGGGTGGTGCGTAGAGCGGCCTACCCGTGCGCCATGCAGGCTCAAATGTTCTTTATTCGGGGGTGCACGGGTGGTGTCCGAGGCACGCCCAACCCGTGTGCCCCCGCCTTTTCCTTAGACGCTCAACTTTCGCCTTTTTTTGGCTTCACTTTTCGTATACTCACTCAATTCTCCGTGTTTCCACTTTGCTATCCTCGTATTCGTATTCAATTTGCTTCAAATATCATGCAATTCCTACAAAATAAGCAAAGTGTAATATCTTTTCCACAAAGAGTGAATATGCAACATTTAACGCGAGTATGTGCATGTTTGCCCATCATTATAGCCTTAAATACGCCTCAAAATACATGCAAAACTCACACCTATCAAAATCCCCAAACTTAAATCGTTGACCGTCCCGATCAACAATGTTTAGAACACGATAAGGCACAACAGGGAGATAAGAATAACAGGCGCACACAGAGAACCCACAAGAAGATCCATATTGTTCGTCATGAATGTTGAGCACAACCCAATCAAGCCTCAAATATCTAATCAAAGAATACGCCTCAAGTAAAACAAAGTGAAATGCTCAATTCCAACTCTCAAAGTTAAGTGTATACTCTCATCTCACGAGGATAAAGGACGTGTTTACGCTCAAATCAATTTGATGTCGCAAAATTACCATAGGCTTGCAATTCGTCTCATATCTCCGCCACTAGAGTGTATGCAATTTGTGAATCAAAAAGGACTTTCTCATTTGGTTGTAATGAAGTCTTTGGTTTGGGTAGGAAATTTTGGATAAAGTGACTCAAACTCGAGTATATAGACCGATGAGCATATCAATCATTTTCATTACAATCCCATATGCTACTCCAATCATCCCTCATTTTTATCAACTTTATTTATCTCCATTTCCTTTCTTTCTTTTTGAGAATCGCCTCAAATCACAATCCTTCGCCCCCAAGTTTATCAACTTTTCAATTTTTTTTTTTTCATTTGTGCATTTTCAACACTTCTTTTTCAACTTCTTTCCTTCCTCTTTTTGTTCAATTTAACCAAGTATGCTCACTTATCCTACTTTTCAATTCCCACCCATTCAACCTCATTCATTCGTTTTTACTCAACGCTATACATTCGAGTTTAAGGTGATGGATATATTAAGATCATGGGTTAAATCTTGTGGTTATCAAAAAAATAGGCTATAGGCTTGACTTGGCTAACTAGGAATTTCAACATCTTTAGGTAGGTAAAAGGCTTGAAAGGCTAGCAAAGATGGCCTTTAATCACATTCACATTCGCATACAACATGTGGCCTCGACAGAGATACCCAAGCAAGTTCTAGAATTTTAACAACATGAATGATACACTCAAATCACAACAAGATCGCACAAGATACAAGCAAAGAAAGGCTCAAAAGCTCACAGTGCTTGCAATTATGTAATTCAAAGCATCAAACCAAGTTTTCCATATCAACATGCTCAATGTCATCTATTCAGGGCTCAATCAACTCATAATCAACATCCAATCCCAACAATATGAATTTTCAATCAACACACAAACAACAAGTTGCAACATGCCCGGTCAACTCACTCTCTAACCACTACGAAAGCAATAGACGTGCTAAAGCTATAAATGTGCTCTAATGCAAATGCAACCTAGAATGCTCTAATGCAACTATATGAAAACACGAAATGCATGATTTTTTTTTTTGTATCCACACTTTTCATATATTAAAATACTATCTCTCCCCAAACTTGAATGAAATTATAGTGTCTAAGGGGAAAAATAGAATTTCAATAACGAAAAGTGGGGATATACCTTAATCATCATGCGGTGGCGGCGGTGGGAAGTGGCCTGGGAAATATGCCACATTTGTAACTATTGAGCACTTGCCACGCGTCTCCTCGGAACGCCGATCATAGCGCTCCGAACGCGAGAAAATCAGCCCGATGTTGCCTCAAATCTTCCCCTGTTGCCTCAACTCCTCTCCTTGCCGACGCAAGTCCTCCCCAAACGCATATAACATGTCTTGAAAATCGTGCCGCGTTGGGGCCCTCCACTATGAGAAGTACGGGACGATCCCCGCTTTGAGAACGTCGGGGTAATCGCCTCCGTGTGAGGACTCGGGTATATCATATCCAATTTGGGGGTGATGAGGTTCCACCCCATTTCTCTTCCATGTATCTCATCCTCCTCCGCCACCAAATCTTCCTCATCCTGGAAGCCTTCAACTCGCGCCTCTTCCTTGCATCTATAGCCTCTGTAATTCGGTTATGTACGCCGAGTTCACTAGGAAGTTGGTGGTATCCGTCAATGTATCGACTGTGGTGTATGGCGGGTTAGGCAACTAAATGCAAAGACCTTTCTTTCGTAGAAGTACTAATGTGTTGTCTTCGTTTGCTATGAACTTCATGTGGTGCAACGATGCCAAATTAACCCGAGTGATGCCCGGAATAGGCTCCAAGCCTCGGAAATCGACGTTGAAATGCCGGGCAATAGGGGTAATGAGGCCCCTATAGAAATCGCACCCTCTTCCCGCCTAGCTAATCGTTTCTATTTGCTCGCGAAATTGATTTAATGTGTTGTAGGGGTATTTGTGACCATACACCATATTAGATATAGCTCCTTAGTAGTCATCCTCCAATATTTTCTCGGGCGAACACGGAGGATGCGGCCACGCGTTGTATGTACCGGAAAACGGATTCCTGGATCCAAGAGGCTTTGGCGGTCCGTGCGGCATACAACATAGGCCCCGTTTGTGGTGTTTCCACAAGCATTCTCCAAAAGTCATATTGATCATAATGGGGCATCGGGCGGGTACGAGCGTTCGTTGAAACCTCAAAAATGGTATTCAATTGGGTCATAGAGGCAGGTTGTCTACGAACATTCCCCAACCCGGAAGCGTATCATGTATGGTTCAAAAGTCCCACCTTGTTTGAGTACTTCCACCGACTAAAAACTCCAAGCATGTGAATTGTTTAAAGGTCGGCCACCTTCGGCTCATAAAATTGGTCCATCCGACCTTTGCAAAGAGACGCCAAACGCCCTCATGTATCCCCAAAGTTTGGGTACGGGTCATCGTCGGCATAGCGGGATGGAGCTATTTGGCGACCACCAAGCGATTCCATCGCCAAGATCATCGCGTTTGTCAAGTCAACCCCATATGCCGCAGATCTGTTTTGGTCTACCTCGGCGGTGCCACGCCTCGTTGTGCCGCCTCGCGTGCACGTCTCCTTCCACCCTGGGGATTTCTTCGCTTTCGACCATGAAGGATTTGTACCGAAATACATTCCATTAACATCCCAAGATCATCAATGGCAACAACAAAGTAGGTGATTAATGCTAACATATTAGGTGATGCAAATTCACTTCCCTACTTTCACTTTGATCGATCAACTACCCCAAGTAAGCAAGAATTATGGCCATTCTAGAAAAGTATTAGCTCAAACAATCATTGGCCATGCCTTATTCATCAATATATCATCAAAAATCTCCTCAATTACACATGCCCACAAAGTGTTTGATAAATTGCCTTAAAGAAGATTTCATTCAAAACATATCAAAAATATCAAAGCTAGCACCAATCATGATTCTCATTACATAATTGACAAGAAATTCGCAAGGAAAACGATGCTCTTACCGGAATTTTCGAATTTCGAATCAAAGTGAAGAACTTGAACCCTAGGTGCTTTATCTTCAATTTTCTTCAAGCAAACTTGAATACAATGCAACTTGTGGTTCTAATGTGATGGGGGAGTGATTAAATGGGAGAATTTAGGTGGAAATTGCAAGAAATTTTGAAGGCAAGGAAATTTGAGAGATGGGCGCGTGATTTGGGGGATTTTGAGAAGAAAGAGCGCTTTAAAACTGCTCTTATTTATGCCCCTTCGAAAGGCGCACGGGTGGTGCGTCAAGCACGGCTACCCGTGCGCCACCCGGTAGAATTCCTCAACTCTGTATGGCGCACGGGTGGTGTGCCAACGCACGGTTACCCCGTGCGCACTTGTACAAAGAATTCAGGTATTTTTGTTTTTGAAAACACACAAATCGCACTAATTAATAGAAACACGCATATCAAATCACTCAAATCACACAAAATTGAAACTAAACACACACAAAAATGAAAGTCACACGAAAAACCGTTGGGTTGCCTCCCAACAAGCGCTATATTTAACGCCTTTAGCTTGACGCCTGTTTTGTTAAATTACGGGTCGCGCAAGGTGGTGGATGTCACCTCCTCTTGATTTCCTCGGTGGAAGTAATGCTTAATCCGTTGGCCGTTTACCATGAAGGTCTCACCTTCTTTTGTCAACAATTCTACAATCCGGGTGGATTCAATACTTTCTTTATCACGAATGGGCCCACCACTTTGACTTGAGTTTTCCGGGAAAAATTTAAGGCGTGAATTGTATAGAGCAGGTTCTCCTGGCAAAAACTCTCTTTTCTTGATCATCTTATCATGCCACCTCTTGGTTCTTTCCTTATAAATTCGGGAGTTTTTGTAAGCTTCATCCCGAAACTCTTCCATCCGATTCAAATGGAGCAACCTTTCCTTAGGCTTTCTAAAAATCCATATTTAGCTTTTTGATCGCCTGCAATGCCTTGTGTTCTAACTCCACCCGGTAAATGGCACGATTTCCAAAACAAGTTGATAGGGGATGTTCCCAACGGAGTCTTATATGCTGTCCGGTATGCCCACAAAGCGTCATCCAATTTTAACGCCCAATCTTTTTGGTTGATGTTCACCGTCTTTTCAAGGATTTGTTTGATCTCCATGTTAGCCACTTGTCGCATGTCCATTGGCTTGTGGATGATATGCCAATGCAACTTTATGTTTGACCCCATATTTTGCCAACAAGTTGCTCATCAATTTGTTTACAAAATGCGACCCTCCATCACTAATTAAAGCTCTTGGAGTGCCGAATCTAGTAAAGATGCTTTTCTTAAGGAATCGCATTACAACCTCGAGCATCATTTGTTTTGGAAGGAATCGCTCTACCCAACGGGATACATATTCCATCGCAAGTAGAATATATTGATAGCCCGAAGATGATGGAAATGGGCCCATAAAATCAATCCCCACACATCGAACAACTCCACTTCGATTACATTGGTCATTGGCATCTCGTGTTTCCTTGAAATGTTTCCCATTCACGACACTGGTCACATTGTTGCACAAACAAATAAATCATTAAATAAAGTGGGCAATATAGCCCACTCGCAATACCTTCGCCACATTTGCGAGTGGGGCCAAAATGTCCGCCCAGAGGAGCGGAGTGACATCGTTGTAGACTCCTCCCATTCTTCTCGAGGCACGCATCTTCTTATGATTTTGTTCGCGCACCTCTTAAAGAGTAGGGGATCATCCCACATGTAGAACTTTACATCATGTAAGAATTTCTTCTTTTGATACGTTGATAGATCCAGGAGGTAGAACCGATACCAAGTAGTTGACAAAGTCCGTATACCACGTAAACTTTGCCTCAAGCATGAGTAATCGCTCATCGAAACTCTCTTTTATTAATCTCGCATTTCCTTTTGCTCCCTCTTGATTTTCTAATCGTGACAAATGGTCTCGCTACCACGTTCGCATCCTTTCCGGTCCTTGATTTCCACATCAAACTCTTGCAATAATAAGATCCATCGAATCAACCTCGGTTGCCAGATCCTTCTTGTCAAAGAGGTATTTGATAGCCGCATGGTCGGTATGAACAATCGTTTTCGCCCGATCAAGTAAGATCGAATTTATCGAATGCGAAAAACAATCGCCAACATCTCTTTTCGGTTGTGGTATAATCGCTGTTGAGCACTATCCAACGCTCGACTTGCATAATAGATGGATCTCGACAATTTTTCCTCTTTTGACCGAGAAAAAACCCCAACCGCAAAGTCGCTTGCATCACATATCATCTCAAATGGTTGACTCCAATGGGGGGCATATAGGTGCGGTCACCAATGCCGTCTTCAACGTTTGAACTCGCAAACATTCATTGGAAAAAATGAAAGCAAAGATCTTTTTCTAGCAATTGGCTCAAGGGCTTAGAGATTTTAGAAAAGTCACGGATAAACTTTCAGTAAAATCGTGCATGGCCCAAAAATCTCCGAATGGCTTTTCGTTTGTAGGAGGTGGTAACTTCTCAATTGCTACAATCTTTGCCCGATCAACTTCCAAACTGCGGAAGAGACTCGATGACCAAAGACAATACCATCGCGCACCATAAAATGGCACTTTTCCCAATTGAGTACCAGGTTAGTCTCCTCACATCATTTGTAAGACTAAGGAAAGATTGTGAAGACAATTATCAAAAGAATTACCGAACACAGAGAAATCATCCATAAATACCTCCATAACCTTTTCAATTAAATCATGAAATATAGCCATTATACAACGTTGGAAAGTGGCGGTGCATTACATAACCCAAATGGCATGCGATTTAAATGCAAATGTACCATAAGGACACGTAAATGTCGTTTTTCCGATCTTAGGTGCAATCATGATTTGATCTAAAAAGCAATAATAGTCGTAACGCCAAACGATCCAACATCATATCGATAAAGGAAGAGGAAAATGATCTTTTCGAGTGGCGTCATTAAGTTTTCTATAATCAATACATATTCGCCACCCAGAACAATTCTAGTAGCAATTTGTTCCTCATTCTCATTAGTCACAATCATTATTACCCCCTTTTTTCGGCACCACTTGTAAGGACTTACCCATGAACTATCGATATAGCATAAATGATCCGACATCCAACCATTTCAACACTTCCTTCCTAACCACATCTTGCATGATAGGGTTTAGTCGTCTTTGGTTTTGCAATCGATGGTTTATAAACATCTTCCATCCGAATTTTATGCATCACAATGGATGGACTTATGCCTTTTAAATCAGTTATAGACCATCCTAGTGCCGACTTATGTTTTCGTAAAACCCTTAACAGATTTATCAAGTTGAGTAGGAGTGAGAAGAGATGAAACGATTATCGGATTTGCATTATTTGCCCCCAAGGAATGCATATTTGAGGTGTTCGGGTAATTGCTTGAGTTCCTGAGTCGATGTTGCTATTTCAGGGTCACGCACGGGTTGCCGTGCTCAGCACGGCCCGTGCGCTCTTCATAGACTTCAACTCTACCCTCAAAGCATCACGCGGGTTGCCCATGCGTGGACGCATGGGTGGTGCGTTTCGCAAGTTTGGCTCCTTATTTCTCGGCTTTGCGTTTCGCCTCTTGCGCTCTTAGGTAGTTTCGATATGATCTAAGGCACAAACATAGTCGTACAACTCTTGGTTATCAAAATCAAGTACAACACTCGACATTGAGCACGAGTGGGTTAGACCAAATTCCAAATCATCTGTAGACAATGTATGATCAACATAATCCTCAATGCATGAACTAACTATATCCAAAAAATTACAATTCTCCACCGAATCATGAAATTTCATTGCCTTATATATAGAAAATAAAACATTCTCATCATTAACACGTAATGTGAGCTCTCCTTTTGCACATCTATTAAGGCTTTACCCGTGGCTAGAAAAGGACGCCCGAGTATCGTGGAACGTCTTGATCTTCTTCCATATCCGAACCAAGAAATCCACACAGGAATATAAATTTATCAACTTTTACCAATACGTCTTCAATAATTCCCATTGGATACGTAAGTGGTCGGCCCCGCAAGTTGCAATGTCACCGTAGTTGGCTTCACGCCGCCTAATCCAAGCTTCCCGAAAATGGACAAAGGCATCAAATTAATACTTGCCCCAAATCACATAATGCTTTATTAAAGAAATTACCACCAATAGCACAAGGGATAGTGAAACTCCCCGGATCTTTCGATTTTGTGGTAGCTTTTTTGGATAATCGCACTACATTCTTCCGTCAAATTCACCGTTTCAAAGCTTGTCATCCCTCCGCTTTTTCGACATAACATCCTTAAGAAATTTCGCATAGTTTGGCATCTGTTCTAGTGCGTCTGCAAAAGGAATGTTAATGTGCAATTTCTTAAATATATCAAGGAATTTGGAAAATTGATCATCAAGCTTTTTCTTTTGAAATCTTTGAGGAAAGGGAAGAGATATAGGCAACTTAGATATATTCGAGTTAGATGATGATTTTAGCTTCTCAGCCCCTGTTTGTTCCGCCTCTTTGTTCTCTTCTTTCCTATTTTCTTCAATATCATCCTTCATCACGGATTCTCCCGCCTTCCCCTCGATGCTTCATCCGAAAGTTTGATTCCCCATTTTTCTTTAGGTCCCTCATATTCTGTACCGCTTGACGAATCGCCTTGCATTATTCCTTAGGATTCATTTCCGTATTACTTGAAATTGACCCTTGTGATGTTGACCACCCACAATTATAGCCAATTGACCCATTTGAGTCTCCGCATTCTTTATCGAGCTTGTCACTTGTTGTTCTATCTTATCCACATCCTAGAATCTTGCTTAGCGAGGTGGCTCCTCGTATCATTCATGAATGCATTAGATTGATTTATGAAGGAGGTGAGTGCATCTTCCAACGACGATTTGCCTTCCCCATTTCCGCCTCCACTTGAAGCATTAAATCCCGGCGGAGGTTGTAACACATTCTTTGTATTTGCGTAGGAAAAATTTTCATGATTTCTCAACCCTGGATGGTAGTGCGTTGGGTTTGAATTATTCCGGAAATTGTTGAAATTCCGGTTATTCACATAATTTACCTCTTCCATTGGATATAGAAGAGCTTCACTACCCATGCTCGTGCCTGCTTCTGGCCCCTTCGTCAATACACTCAATTGAGTTGTCAAAGCCGCTACTTGTGCCGTCAATGTTTTAATTGGGTCTGAATCCGAGATTTCGCAACTCGTTGTACATTAGATCTTTCGGATGGCCACGTAGCAATCGTTCATGGCCATTTCTTCAAGAAGGTTCAAGGCATCTTGTGGAAACCTTGCCAACAATGCTCCTCCCGCTGCGGCATCCACAAAGGCCCTCGTTTGTCCCATTAAACCATTGTAGAAGAAACATAACTGTTGATCCTCTGGAAACCCATGTTGTGGACATCTACGTAACAAATCCCGAAACCTTTCCCAAGCCTCATACAAAGGCTCTGAGTCGAACTGTCGGAATTGAGTAATCTCGCTTTTGAGCTGCAAAGTTTTGCTCGGTGGAAAGAATTTAAACAAGAACTTTTGGCTCGGTTCGTCCCATGTGCTTACACGCTTCAAGGCCAAAGTACCCAACCAATTTCTCGCCTTATCTCGTAAAGAGAATGGGAACAGCGCAATCTTATGGCGTCATTTGAGACTCCGTTCATTTTGATCGTATTGCATATTTGGATAAAATGTGCAAGGTGAGAGTTAGGATCTTGATTCTGAACCCCCAAACGATTCGTTACACCATATTGATCGAGTCGGTTTGAGCTCGAAGTTGTTGGCATTGATAGGAATATGGGCAATACCACCGTAATTACGATTCATTTGTGGTCGAAAGTAATCACGAATGACTTTGTGTGGAACCGGTAGATCGGTAACTCGTTTCCACCATTGATTGTCGGTATTGGTAACTCATTCAAATCCCCCATTATCGGATTGTGTTGTCTTTCAATCCGTCTAGTGGTAGCATCGATTCTTCTCAAAGCCTCGACTTCCAGTATAAGCGGTATCAAGTCCCCTTGTCTCGCGCGTGTTCATGCACTACCCGGATCGAACTAAAAGAAACAAGTCAAATAATGAAGAATTAAAGTGAATCCAAAATGTAAAAATAAAATTGTCTAAATTAAAATTAATTCTATCTATCGCAATATTAGCACCAAAAATTGTATTAGTCCAGAACGGCGCCAAAAACTTGTTCGCCTTATTTTTAGCTTCACCGCAAAGTGTACGGTGTAGTTTATAGAATAGGGTAAGCAAGGTCGTATTCACGGAGACTAATAAATTAGTGCGCTAAGTATTGAACTAAGATAATTTTATTTTTATTTAGACGATCGAAATTGTATGATTGTTGTATTGAGATTAAGACAATTTAAATCACTAAAACACAAGATTAAAATAATACAAATGATAGAAGTATCAAGATAATGAAATGGATTTCCGAGTTAAGGTTTCGATTAATAATCCTCTTGTTATCCGGTTTAATCAAGCCACGTTATTATCAATATTCCTATAAGACGATCACAAGGCTATTTTATCCTCCCTCTCGAGATGCATATAAAACGTAGATTGAAATACTTATGCTAGCATCTCTACTCAACATGAAGCATTCAACTCCCAAAAGTTTAAAAGATCAAATATCCTCACAAATATTTACAAACCTCTCGATTCATGCAAATATTTGTGTCGAGTATTCAAGATCTAATATTGAAACTCATCTCTCGAATTATGAATCAATATATCAAACAAGTTAAATCATTGATCAAGTGATAAAACAAGAATAGGCTCAAAATACTCAAATAGCTTCAAGATAATAACTTCAACTAAGATTAAAACATCCAACAAGAGTTCATTAATCTACTTCCAAAACCAGGAAATCACAAGAGTTTAGCTACACATGATTTCTAAACAACTCATACATAAATTGTTCAAAGCCATTACAAATGAAAATGAAAGATTGAGACTAAAAGAGAAGCAAAAAAACTTAGGAACGTCGACAATCTCTCGATATATCTCCGTTCTTCAAGCTCCGATGCAACCCGATTGTCTCCTTGATATCTTCTTCCAAGAGTTGACCCTTGTCTTGTGTTGTAGATCCCAAAATGCCGAGAAAATCCTTGTGTGCGCCCCAAAAAGCCTTTTTATACCCACCTTCAAGTTTAGGGCATAATGTGCAGACATGGGATTCAAATAGCAGACAAGACGGGTGGTGCGTCGAGCACCGGGCTACCCGTGCGCCACCCCGTTGAAATAATCCAAGTCTCGAGAGCGCACGGTGGTGGTGCGTCGGAGCACGGGCTACCCGTGCGCTATCCCTGAATTCATCCCTTCTTCTTCAGAGAACGCACGGGTGGTGCGTGAGGAGCGGCCTACCCGTGCGCCATGCAGGCTCAAATTTTCTTTATTCAGGGGTGCACGGGTGGCCCGAGGCACGCCCAACCCGTGTGCCCCCTGTCTTTTCCTTAGACGCTCAACTTTCGCTCTTTTTTGGCTTCACTTTTCGTATACTCACTCAATTCTCCGTGTTTCCACTTTGCTATCCTCGTATTCGTATTCAATTTGCTTCAAATATCATGCAATTCCTACAAAATAAGCAAAGTGTAAAATCTTTTCCACAAAGAGTGAATATGTAACATTTAACGCGAGTATGTGCATGTTTGCCCATCATTATAATGTAAATACGCCTCAAAATACATGCAAAACTAACACCTATCACCCGTACCATGCACACCCCTACTTATAATGCATGGCCCCGTTATACTATGTAATGTAAATACCCTCTATAAAAACAACGTTTATGACATTTGGAATCTCATCGCTTCTTAAGTGTACATGTGTCATGCTTATTTGGTAAGTGTCGGGCCCGAGTGTGGTATGGACAGGGCTAGGTTCGGCTAGTCAAGCAAGAGCTTGCAGTCTTAAAAGGTCCTTCGCTATCTACAACCAAATCCCACCGCCTAAGGACGGAGTGTTCCAAGGGTTGAAATGGGTCATAGGATCGGTATATTCCGGAATATGACTTCTTCGGGCTTCACGAGCCCAGTGTGGAGAGTCGTGTGGTAGTGTGGTGCAATAAGGGGGTAAGGCTTTAAGCCAACGCAATAAAGGAGTGATAAGGGAGAATGGAGGTCATTTACCGTTAATTAACGGTCCCTCCGTTAATGTGACATTTGAATTAATTGTGTTACAACTTGATTGAGTGTAAAGTGCTATTGAGTTAAAATGATGGTATATAGAAAAAAATAATAATAATAACTAGAATTTTCGTAATATTAAAAGTTTTAAAAGCCATACCTACACACGTGCACTCACCACCGAGGTGAGGTTTCTTTTCCTCGCGTATATATTTTCCTAAAAACTTATTTGGCGATAATCCGAAAAATGGGAAGTGGTTGAGAAATTTCCCGATCCGACTAGCTAGCTAGTGCGATAAGGGGAGTTTGTTGCTAAATGTTATGATGGATTGCTATGTATATATGACGTGTTTTGGAGAGAACAAGGATTGTAATAATAGTTTTATTTATAGAAGTTTCACAAACGGGTTGGCTTTTCTTGTAATTTTATTACGATGTACGTTTGGCTTGTAATAACTAAATGAATATTCCGCTCTTTTGTTAATAGAGATAATAGATTTTGATTATTATAGATTCGTAAGTTTGGGTGTGACAAATACGGACCAAAACTACGAGCCACGTTTATAGGGCATGAATCTAATGAGTCCCCAAAATCATTGTAATGAAGGCCAGAGTTAACGAATATCACAAATTACTATATATCTCTTGCTCTTATAAACCAGTTAGAAAACCTGGTTTTATGGAGAAAATATAGTTTCATGGAGATTAGAGTCGAGCGAGGCGGATGAGTTGAAGAGGCAAAGAAGGCGGAAACATAAAGCGAGAAAAAAATACAATAAAAATCCTAAAAACGAGAAAAAAAAAAAAGAAAAAGACCAGGGTATGGGAAAATGGGTTAGATACACCGGATCTGTCGACAAAAAAACCCGTAGGGACGGTCCTATATAAGTCTTTGTCTTAAAAAATTATTTTTAGGTCTATGTAGGTTTATGATCACGTAGAGCAATTGTTTTTCATTTAATATTATAATTATTTGTAAGTTTTCTCCGATGAATTAAATGAATTTTTTTAATTAATTAATAAACTATAATTATTTGAAAATTAGTGAACATCATATCGACTATTGATAATATGGGTCTTAGTTTGATTAAATAGATTTTAGATTTCCAACGAGTGATTATTAGAGCGCCAAAATTGTTTTGGCCCAAAGGAGTGACCAAGCTGCCGCGTATAGGGCTGGTCCAGCTTCATTTTTAGAAGTTCGAAATTGGGCTTATTTTAGTCCAACCCAAATAACTCGAAACCCAATTGGTTCGACACAATTTAGGCATAAAAATATGATTTGGGCCGGTGGGCTAGATCAAGGAAAGTGATGGTTCAACGAATTTCACTTAGCCCAACCTAAACCAATTTTATGTATTGGTCTGATTTACTTGAACTGCCATGTCTCATTCATTTGCCAACTCGAGTGATACATATGTGTATGTCTATATGTAAGAGAACATTTATATATTATATTATATATATATATATATGTGTGTGTGTGTGTGTGTGTGTGTGTTTGGGTTGTTTAACAAAATATAGTAATCGCCAAATTTTGTTGCCAAATTGGGGTGGATTTTTGGTCTTATAAATTTATGTGTTGGCGCTAACAAAGATTAGCGCCCTTAGCCTGGGGCGCTAACAACAAACAATAAGCGCCGCTTTTTTTTCTTTCTTTTCTTGAAGATGGGCGCTAGTCAAACTAACGCCTACTACAAAAGTCTGCGAAGACGAGTTGGGCGCTAGTTTGACCAGCGCGCCTCGCCCATATTTTTTTTTCACATTTTCAGCCCTATATAATACACGCTTTCAACACTTCATCCATTACCCACCAACACAAGAAGAGGATGCTCCCGGATTAAAAAAATCGCTTCACATCCTTTTCGCAAATTAAAAAAGGCCCCTCCCAATTTCTTCTTTATTATAGCGGACTAAAAAAGTCCCCCTCCCTATTTATTCTATCAAAAGCCACCAACTTGTAATATTGTTGATTCCGCGGACGGTGGCGGCAGGTGGCGCGGACGGTGGTGCGGCGCGGCAAATATTACTTCGCAGGTCCACTTGTAGTGCCGATGGTATAGGAGTTAGGCTACCACCATATGGGGCTAGGTGGATACACCATCACGATTACACTTACGTTAGACATTCCGTATAGTTATATAGAGATATGTTTGACCGACTATTACCTCGATGAGGTAAAACCCTTTTATATTATTCATTACTATAAATAAATGTATAAATATATGTTTTAGTTAATGAGTATTTTTTGCGATTTTATGGGAGCCCTATGATCTAGCGGACTTAGGATATCGAGATCTTGGACCTTGTTGCTTGACTATACATTGGCTATCACGATGTCCACTTATTAATTATGCGATTGTCGAGATATGCCATCTCGATCGAGTCTTAAACAATTTAGTTGTATACAGGGTATTCCACAACATATACACCATACTCATATGGACCTACATGAAAATTGATCGTAGATTCCAGGATACCACCGATTGGGGACATCGTCATCGGGATTGGGTCGAGTTATGGAATCGAGAGACATATATCGATACGTTTAGCCGACATGGAGGTATTAGTACGGTCGAGGGATATATGCGTTGGTATGGCAAGATTACACGATGATTAATAATACTGGTCACTTGCTTGAAGAACCAGGTTCGGCCATCGACACATCAAAGACGTGATGTTATGGTATATTTATCACGATGTGCACTTATTAATTATGCGATTGTCGAGATATACCATCCCGATCGAGTGCTTAAACAATTTAGTTGTATACTGTGGTATTTCACAACATATACACCATACTCATATGGACTACATGAAATTGATCGTAGAGGCCAGGATACCACCGATTGGGGACATCGTCATCGGGATTGGGTCGAGTTATGGAATCGAGACATGCATCGATACGCTCAGCCGATTCTTCGGAGGTGTTAACGATCGAGAGATATATGCGTTGGTATGGCAAAATTACATGATGATTGATAATACCTGGTCACTTACTTCAAGAAGGGTTCTAGCCATCGACACGGCCCGGAAGACGTGATCTATGGTATATTTATTGTTCTCGACTTGATTTTTTAAAGTGAATTATAAGCAACAATAGATAAAATAATATACATGTTATTTGTTTTTCAGTTCGTGGATGGAACAACTTAGCTTAGTTCACCGGCTGAATCATCATTCGAGGATGTTGAGTCATATGCACGTTCTGACGTGTTGTTGTGGATGTTAGCGATGACATTAGCGGATGCTACAGGCCACATACCACACGATGCGCACAAAGAGTGATATACTTGTCGGGACGACTCTTGAGCCCATACAGTCGTAGCACACACGGCAGAGGATGACAAACAGCAGCGATCACGACCATTTACGACGGTGCTTTCACATCTCGTGATGTTCCTCCTAGGTATCCCATGTTGATATAGTGGGACCTTCTACTTATACACCCCATATGCACCATGGTATGAATTTTATAAAATTCTTAAAAATTATAAATTGAAAAAAACATAAGTTTTTTTTATTGATCAATTTTCATTATATATGACAGATCCATCTACATCTACTCTCGTTAGTTATGTCCTTGACAAGACACACCGATTATAACACACCGAGTGGATATCATTTACATCTCTATTACTTGATGTGATTTTGGTGCTATGGGAGTTCCTAATGGTGGTCATAATCCGTCCACATTTCAATATATCACTGTTTCATTTCCACCTACACTCGGTGAGTATCGTGATTTGACCGGAGAGTCGACATCATCGATCGCGATCTAGTCATCATGCAACAAATGATCAAGAGGATGATGATCCGTCACCACATGAGGTTCGGGAGATGTTGGTAAGCAGGAGTACTAGGGGAAGGTAGCACCTAGGTGTGCCACCGAGTGACATAGGGTTTGCGATTAATTTCAACTTGTATCGATTATAATTTTCGTATCATTTTTTTATATCGATCGATTCAAATCTGAGCGGATATAATTAATCGGATGAATTTAATCTTTTTG
Organism: Rehmannia glutinosa; assembly: GCA_016081115.2. NCBI lineage: Eukaryota > Viridiplantae > Streptophyta > Magnoliopsida > Lamiales > Orobanchaceae > Rehmannia > Rehmannia glutinosa. Next base: position 156,825 of record JABTTQ020002843.1, read on the forward strand.
TTTATAAATTAATCGATTATTAAATAAATATCAAACTAAAAAAAAAAAATAAGTGACTAGCACCCAATTAAAGAAAAAAATAAAAAACGTCTAAAGACCTATGAACCTATTAACTTTCACAATTTTCACCATACATGTGCAACAAATTTCCACAATTGCAATATCGTTAATAACCCTATAAATTTAGAATAAATAGCATAAAAATATATGTTTTAATTTTTAGAAAGAGAAAAGAAGTAAAAAGAATTAAAAATATTGTACTAGTGAAAAGTGAGAAAATTGCATCGTTAGTCCCATAGGAATTGGCCTCGTTGCACCGTAGTCCCATACTTTGCATTCTTAGTCCCATAATTTATTTTGTTAGCATTCAAAGTCCCACAAGAGTCAAAAGTTGCAAATGTAGTCCCTTGACCGTCAAAAACTAACGAAGTATTACACGTGCATCTCACGGCACGTTAGTCGTTAATCAAACCATGTGTTTCATTTTGAGAAAATTGCATCGTTGGTCCCAGGAGTTGGCATGTTGCACCCGTAGTCCCGCATTTTGCATTATTAATCCCATAGTTTATTTTGTTAGCATTTAAAGTCTCACAAAAGTTGAAATTTGAGGAAATTAACGCAATGGCACATAACAAGTTGGGTGAATTGCTTTTATGGTGAAAATAATTATTTATGCGCTTAAAAACATCTAAAAAATATTTTACAAATACATAAATTAACAATTAAAATTAAAATAATTGAAATTTTATTTCATAATTATTTCAAGAATTTAGGAATTAACAATAATAAATTTAAATATACAAAAATAAGTTTGGGAAATTAAAATATGAAATTGCAAAGTTTATTTAATAAATCTAAAAATAACTAATTAAAATTATTAAATAGATTCTAAAAATTATTTGAGTAAATCCAAATATTACCAAAATAATATCTAATCCTTATTTAGTAATCTAAAATTTATTTTGAAAATTTTAAATTTTATTAAAATGATTTAAATTTACAAACAAAAATTTGAAAAATAGTTAATTAAATCTAAAATTTATATATAACTAAATTTGAAAATTTATTTTAATTACATTATTAAAATATTTTTATTCTTTAATTATTTGTCAAATTTTAATTTTTAATTCAAAATTACTTCAAATAATATTTAAATTTTAATAAATATTAGCCTGGCCAAATAATGGTTAGATTTTGTTTTGATAGTTCTTGGATTTATTCAAATAGTTCTCAAAATTTATTCAATAGTTTTTAGATATATGAAATAATCTTTAAATATTATTTCAAATTTTTAGAATTAATTCAAAGTATTTTTAAAATTTATTCAATAACAAATGATTGCAATTTATTTATGCATTTTATAGATTTATTTTCGTATATTTATATTTTAATTGTTGATTTTTAAATTCTTAAAATATTTTCGATTTATGTCCATGTATCCAGATATTAATTTCTAATCTATAAATTTATAAAATAATTTTTTTATTTTTGCCTCATAGATAATTAGAGGAGGAAGAAATCATTTTTATTCTCAAGATTTTAGAGCAAAAATGAGTGAAATTTGAGCTTGTACCTATTTTTCAAAGAAAATGAGGAAAAATTGCTCTGTACCTTATTTGCCTCCAAAAACAAAAGTTACCTAATTTTTCCTCCAAATTGACCAATTAACGGAGATGGTAGTTGTTGGTGTTAAAAACTAACGGTGGGACTATATACAAGATTTTGCTTCGTATGGGACCATTAAGCAAAATATGGAAATTTCTGACGAACACGGCAATTCGGTCGCGACTAAAGATGCAATTTTCTCCATGAAAAGTTGTTAATCTGGATTTTGAACTCCAGTGGACGCCAAACGCCTCTATAATCCGACACATCTCTCCGTTCTCTCTCTCTCTCTCTCTCTCTCTCTCTCTCTCTTAATGCCCTTATCAGAAAGCTTCACTCTTTTCCCTTTGCTCAAAGCCTCAAACACGTACAAAGAAAGAATTTTGTATGTATAGACCACATGTAGACACAGAAGTAGACGAAATGCGAGCGTGTAAACAGAGTCTTACAGAGAAGAACTATTTTCACAAGCCCAATTGTTAGAAATGAAAATGATTAATTCTTATCTGGGAACTCATTTCTGGTCCTTGAGCGGGTAAAGGAGCCTCTAAGTATCTTTCTGGGAGATTTAGGGTTTCATTTCTTCACCAAAGTGATGCTCATCTTTGTTATGTCTAATTCTAGCTGAGATACGTTTGCTTTATTTGTGTATAATATTGTTTAGGCTTTTTTGAGTCCTGTGTAAAAGAGGGTTTGAATTCAGTGTCGTAAAAATCGGAGATGGACGGGAGGAGAATAACGGCGAGTCCGCGGCCGTGCTCTGGGCGGCGGGTGGTGGCCAGAAGCGGCCACGCGGTGGATTAGATGGGTCTATTAACAGCGTGAAGAAGCTGCTGAGAAGGGAGATATCCTCGAAGCGAGACCGCGGTTTCAGCATGAGTGATGCTCAAGAGCGGTTCCGCAACATCCGTCTGCAGGTTCATTTGATTGAATTTGTTTTTGGTTGCATATTGCCCGTGAATGATTTGAATTTGTTGGGGTTATGTGTGTTTGTGATGGTAGATTGTACGGTATAGCAAAATTAGGGGTTTTGGGGATTGATTATGCGTCCTCTAGATTTCCGAGAAAAACCATTTTGAGATTTGCTCGCTGTTCTCAGTTTATGCTAATAAGTATGTAGATCTGTTATCAGAAACGGATGTGAAATGTTTTTTTTTCTTTTTCTCATTTATGCGGAGAACAAAGTGAAATTTGCTTAAGATATTTGGAACTAGATGGATGTATTTGAGGATAATATGTTTTCCTTTTTCTTGGTTCATTATGGTGTATCATTAGTCAATTAATTATTATCGTTATTTAATTGACTAATGGTCCATGAATTTCAAAAGAAAGCTGAGATACTGTCAGGTTCCAAGGGGTTGATATGATTTTTTGTATGCCTTTTTCAACTGTCATTTGGAACCTAGGGTTAAAAACTTATAAGGTTATCTGGAACATATTTTTGTAATTCAATATTATGGAACTTGCAAACTAGCAGTGTGGTTTTGCTTTCAATTGTAGTCCTGAGTTTGTCTCTTTGCAATTTCTTTTAGATTCAAAATCATTAATTACATGAACAATATCTTGTATAATTTTGTTTTCGTTAGTTTAGGTGACAGCTGTTTAACATTGTCAGTTTCTGCTTTAAGGCATTTCCTCAACAGGAACCGGTTTTATCCATAGTGCCACATTGCTTAATCGATATGTGTTAATTCATAATGGAACATATTTTCATTTTTCCTGGGAATTGCAAGTGATGTCAGTGTTAACTCATATCAGTAGATGCATATGAATTACCAATTTGGAAGTAAATATATGAGTATTTGAGAAACAAAGACGTGGAAAATGAAGAATTATAGTTGAATATTCTTCACTATTGTAGTGAGTATGCAGTCGGAAAATGATGTTGGGTTTCTTGGATATGTATCATGGAATTTGAGGGATAGATGAACGATCAATAATTGAGAGATAACATCATACAATTTTATGCTGAGAGAAAGCGACTGAAAAGTTATATGAGTCCAGGACTAGAATTATAAAGTAATATTCTACCTCAGCTTTAGAGGAGCTGGTAGGCTTAACTTATCCAATGCGACAATGGTGTGATAATTCAATATTCGAGCAGAGTAAGAGTTTTGAGTGTTCTGCTTGTGTTAATTCTTATGCTGATATTAGGCTCTCTCTATATAGTTTATTGGTGACCGTTGGGCTTGTCTGGTAGACTGATCTATCAATAGATGCCTGTCCATATTTTAAGATGAATGGAAATGTAACAGTTTCCCTGTATATGTTTAATACTTTGTTTACTGCTGGTGCAAACAATGTAATGAATGCTCATTGTTTGAAACTTCATTTTTCGAGCCTGCAACAACTCTTGTGTACATGCATGCAGGGAAGGAAAATGCAAAATGGAAGGGTTGGTTGAGTGTTTGGCAAGAGATGCTGAATTTCCTTTAAGATATTAGCTTTTGATCCTATTTTCTATATTCGGTTTTAAAGGAGCTAATTGCTGATTTTTTTTTTTGTCTGAAGTCTATTGGCTGCTTATTTCTTACAAAATCTGATAATACCTACTTCATTTTTAATCATTATTAGATGGCAGATTATTTCTTTTGCGCTCTTTTACTTGGACTGGTCCTCTGTTTTAGGAGTCTTTCAATTTTGGGCCATGTGATTAGTTTCCCATTATAGATAAATGGGGATGTTGTCTTTTTACATTGAAATTCTTGGTTTGATATTTATTTCTCTTTGTATATATATTTTGCTTGTGATGGTTAACTAGGTATGATTTTTTGTCCAGGAGGAATATGATACTCATGATCCCAAGGGATATTGTCCCTTGTCATTGCCATTTTTGAAGAAGAGGTCAAAAATTATTGAGATAGTTGCTGCCCGTGATATTGTTTTCGCTCTCGCACAGTCTGGTGTTTGTGCAGCATTTAGCCGAGGTACAGCGATCTGAATGAAGTTTGATTTACTTTCACATGTATCTCTCTTCAGTTTTTGGCAGCAGAAAGGGGCTTATTGATGTTACCTTTACATGCAGAGACTAACGAGAGGATATGCTTTCTCAATGTCAGTCCTGACGAAGTCATTCGGAGCTTATTTTACAACAAAAATAATGATTCACTTATCACTGTTTCAGTTTATGCTTCGGATAATTTTAGTTCTTTAAAATGCAGAACCACAAGAATCGAGTATGAAATTCCTTCTGCCTTTTACTAACGGTTTTTCTATTCTGTCTTGTGCGGTTTTGAATACTTATATGCCACACCTTATTACTATTTCAGATACATACGAAGGGGTAAACCTGATGCTGGTTTCCCGCTCTTTCAGTCAGAGTCATTGAAGTGGCCTGGCTTTGTAGAGTTTGATGATGTAAATGGAAAGGTTCTTACTTATTCTGCACAAGATAGGTAAGAACTTAATAATCCTAGCTTTGGTACATTCTGATGTACTTTGTTTTGCTACGATAGTATCTGCTGTTTGCTGATGTCTGCTTCTTACCTCTTCCTTATTTCAGCATATACAAGGTGTTTGACTTGAAAAATTATACAATGTTATACTCCATTTCGGATAAAAATGTTCAGGAGATTAAGATCAGGTAATACTAATTTATGTATTGCAGAATAATGTTTTTCACTTTTACTCATGTATGTCTAACCTGAACATTGTTGTAAAATCGGCCGTGGCGATTTTGTCCAATTCGTGAAAAAATTGCCTCGGAAAAATTTGGCCTACGGCTAAATCATCATCATCATCATCTGCACCTTATCCCACTATGTGGGTCGTGGTGGTGTGAAGTTTATAGTGTCAATTAATTATCTAAAATTAATTAACACTACAAATTTAAAGCAAAGTGGCAAAGTTTTACGCCGGATGCCCTTTCCCGACGCAACCTTCATATGAAGGAAAAATGAGATGAAATTCCAAAACCATCATCATCATAGGTTTTTCTACTTGCATAGAAACTATGATGAGACGGCGATGAGTTGAGATAGTTGCCGCCCGTCTAGGTGCCTAGCGGTTTCTGCAACCTTGAACCTGAATTGAATACTTTTTGTCCCTCCTGATTTTAGTTTTGTCGGATTGTTAATATATATTTTATTTTGCTGAATGTGCTTTTGGTAAACAGTCCAGAATCATGCTATTGATATTTACGAAGGCTCATGGCAGTGTTCCTTTGAAGATACTCTCAATTGAGGATGGGACTGTACTAAAATCTTTCACCCATCTCTCCATAGAAATAAGAAGGTGGATTTCATCGAACAGTTCAATGAAAAGCTTCTTGTCAAGCAAGAGAATGAGAACCTACAGATTCTCGTGTAAGTTGCTCTTCACCTTTGATAATGATGCTCATGTTCCGTGACTTGACACATTCTCGTCTATATAGGTTCGCACCCGAAAGTTAACCGAGGTTAGCAGGACTGAGTTCATGACGCCATCTGCATTTATATTTTTATACGAGAACCAGTTATTTTTGACATTCAGAAACCGAACGGTTGCAGTTTGGAACTTCAGAGGGGAGCTGGTAACCTCATTCGAGGATCACCTTTATGGCATCCTGATTGCAATACTAACAACATCTACATCACAAGTGATCAAGACCTCATCATTTCTTATTGCAAAGCCGATTCTGATGAAACAATATCCAATGGAAATGGTATGTCACGCTGTAACAGAACTAATCTGGCTATAAAGATTATATCCATAAATTTAGTCATAAACTTTAGAATAAATTATAAAAAGTATTTCTGAGGTTTAGCCTAAGTATGAAAAGACCAGTTATCTTTAAAATTTACAAATACCTCCTTAGGGTATTACAAACACCGCCTTGAGGTTTGTATTTGCTTAACAAATACTCCCTCTTAATGGTGCAATTTGTAAAATAAGAATTAGTATAACTGTATAAGTGGGTATTTATAATTTTGAAAGATAGCTGTTTTTTTTTTTTTTTTCACTGAACCTCAGGGGTATTTTTTACAATTAACCTTAAATTTTTACCCTTGCATATTTTATTGGGCGTCATCACCTTTTACGGGGGTTCAATATGTACAACTCAATAAAATTGTTCTAATCTAAGTATTCCGATACTAACGAGCTAGATGCCTTATATTCAATCATCTTCCTTTGTTCTAACCAATCATTAATTCAAATTTTTATCTTTTAACACTGTTGGTGCAGCGGGCTCTATCAATATAAGCAATATCTTGACCGGGAAGTGCCTTGCAAAAATCAAAGCGAGCAACGGTCTTCCCGTAGATAAATGCAGCTGTACCGCCACTTGTGGTGGCCAGAACTGCAACTCAAGGAAACGTATCAAAGCTTCTAGAATTAGGGAGCACCGTTGCAGAGGCCTTAGAAGATATCACTGCTCTCTTTATGACGAAGACCGAAACGAGATTTACACGGGTAATAGGCACGGGCTGCTCCACGTGTGGTCTAACTAAAGATTGCGGCTCGTTGCCTCATTTACGTATCTGTGAAATTTTTAGCCATCTTCTCCGCATCTCCTGGAGAGGTACCAGTCATATACTACCAAATTGGTTAATCTAGCTCGCCATACCCAACAAGGGTTTATCTGTTGGGGTTTTGTGGCCTTGTCTCAGATATTTGATCTTCGTGATTTAGATGCGTTTCAGAATTTAGGTTCTCGAGTGAGCTGATAATTAGTGCATCCGCGTTTGAGTGAGTTTTAACTGTTGTAATAGACCGACTAGTCGTGTGAGGTAGATTCGGGATGCTCTGTGAATTGCTGCCTGTTTCTGAGTGTATACTCTTAAAAATATGCTTATTGTCTTTGCTTCTTGATCCTGGGGTTAATTACTTAAACGTACCCCAAGGGTTTGGGTAATTATAAAAATAAAAAAAACCAGTTAAGGTTCAAATTACAAAAATTAACTCCGAGGTTTATCTGTCTAATAGTTTACTCTAACCATTAGTTGACCTAACTGAATTTGTTGTCGCCAAAAAATTGACCTGGAAAACCAAAATGCCCCCCCCCGGTTGTACTGTTCATAGATTATGAGGAGACAAAATTGTTATTTGGCTATTCACAGGACATTTTCAGAAACCTCTATTGTTTAGAAAATTTTGCAATTTTGGAACTTAGTTGGGTTTTCTTGAAATTATCCCAAACTTCAAGGTACTTTGTCTAATTAATCCTTTACACTGATGAAGAAAGTTCTTTTTAGACATGTTTGTCTATGCCAAGCTAATAATCATGAGAATGAAATTAACAACCGCGGCAAGAGCATCTGTGAGTGGAGGACATTTGGAATGGAGGACATTTGGAAGGATATTTCTCCAAATGTTCCCATGAAATGCCCCAATACCATTATGAGATGAAATATACTGCTGATGTGTAAATGTCCGGCATAAACTAACCACCGGGCATTTGAGAATCATACGAAAACAAAAAAAAAAATTGCAAGAGAAGAGCATGTAAAACACACTGTAAAACACACTGCAATACTTCCAGCAATGCACGCTCGCTTGGGGTGAGGAAAAGAGGTTGGGGCCACTTGGTGCAAGATGTTGTTCATTTTTTAATATTTTAAATACATTTTGGCTTTTTTAAAAGAGTACATCTGTTTGTTACTCTTTGTTTTTTATTAAAATGTATTTTATTTCGAAAAGAGTTCAGCCATTTTTTTTTCTTTTTTATTAAAATGATTTTTGCCATTTTGAAAATATTAGTTGATGTGTTTTTTTCACTTAACGATTTTAATTTTTATAGTTGTAATTTTTGGAATTTTCTATGTTGTAGAGTTGTACTATCTCCTTTTAAATTTTTTAAAAAATCAGTATTAAGTAATTATACTAGATAATTGTCAAAATATGTAAATAAATTTAATATAAATTAAAAATATTAAATTAATAGATAATTGTCAAAATATGTAAATAAAAATTAGAAAAGTAACAATGGGCCCCATAAATATGTGGTTGATGAAATATTTGATTGTGAGATTTGGAATATTAAAAAATAAGATATTTGATGATGATGTGGATCAACGAGGTCACGCTATTTAGACAAATATACCCACTATGTGAATGCAAGTTCATGTACAATTGGTGTGTGGATATGAGGTTTTCTTGTTTACGCCTGGGTATGCTCAAGTCACCACCTGGCGCAAAGTAGATAAATACGAGTTGGGAAAGGATTAAAATAGTTGTAAAAGTGCTTAAAAAAGGTTGTAAAAGGCTCTAAAAATTAGATAATGATTGGATTAGCTATGGTCGAAGCTTTCTATACGACTTCACGATTAACTGGATTTCTTTGGAAGAAGGTTATGCGATTATGTCCTCAAATTAAAGATATATACTAGGCACATCAACATCACAATCGGATGATATTTTGCTCCAAAAGATATTTCATCTCATATTTTACCGTGATTTTATTGAATGGCGAGCTTAAATTATTACAGAGTGGGTTGATAGCCTCGATACACGAAATTGAAGTAGGGCGTATAAAAAAATTTAAAAAAATACACATAAATATTAACTATATTTTTAAAAAAATTACCAAGTAAATGTTTTTTTAAAAAAGGGCGGATGGGGCCCGGTTGGCCCTCTACCTCCGCCTTATTACGCACGAATAAGTTAAAAATGATGTTTCATCTCATATTCCACCGCGAATAATGGTCATGTGTATAAAAGTTAAAATTACATATAAAAACCCCACATTTGGACTTGATTTATAAAGGCCAAAATTAATATGGTAATTTCTATGCACGTGACAATTATCCCTACAATTAAATATGAAATAAAACACCTTTTTAAAAACAAAAAATCCCATCCACATCACAACAAGCTTGAAATTGATGACAATGTGGAATGAGGATGGGCAACATAATAAATGCACCGAGCATCAATTGGAAGAGAAAATGGTTACAAGTGGAAGTTGTTGGGAAATTATTTTGTGGATTTTGATGAATGCCATGTAAAACTTAGAATATGAAGTTGGCACCCCATTTTTGTTGTACATCGATTGTAATAGATAAAATGGGTCGAGCCGAGTTGTCAAACCTATGCCCGAATATGCAAGAAGACAACTTCGAGACTAGGAAGCAAGACTCCACCGCGAGGCAATCGAATATGGAAAAAAGAGAAGATAGGAACTGATCAAGGTGCAAACAGATGCAACAGTGAAGTATCGCTTCAAGTCAACTCAAGATAGCCAAGTCTCAAGTTGAAGCTGACAAGAGTCATCCAATGATTGGAATCAAGTCACCCGGGGAAGGCAAGGAAATGCAAACAAGTCAGATAATCGAAAGAGATCCGTTGTACGTAAATCAAGAGAATTACTTAAACAAGTAATACTTCCATACTGCTCTTCTTGAAGTGCTCAGCCTTTGCTGCAAAAGAATAAACCAATGGGAAGCATCGCACTGTTTTAACAAAAAGTTAATCATTCATACGAGGAAATGGCAATTCCAAGGATCTAACAAGACAAGCCAACGACACAAGTTGACTTTCAAAATAAGCCTATCTCTTCAACGGGGCGTATTTTTGAAAGATCACTATAAAAGTCTGAGGAATCACGAGAGAAGGTTACTCCTCAACCAAAAACATTCAAGCAAACATTCAATTGTAACCAAAAATATTCTCAAGTCATTTAAGTTATTTGGAGGCCCGTGATCAAATCGAGAACTTGAGCAAGTGGTACGTAGTAGCAAGGCAATTGCCACAATGAAGCTGTGAGCAATACGTAGC